>UZAF01017452.1:0-20895 GCA_900617895.1 Haemonchus placei
TTTCGGGTAGCTACCCTACCCTAGTGAATGACTGAACACTGTTTGGTTATGTGTTTCTTCTTCTGTGTGTCTATTTCGTTGCATTCTTCTCGCTGTTTCTTATGAGACAACTGCTGAGTACTTACCTTCACTGGTAGAGTGTTGAACTCTGGTTTAGTGGTATGCCAACTTCTGCAAGATGGATTGGTATAACTCGTCCGATCGAAAGAGGCTATGGATGACGATGTCCAAGCTAAAGAGAGGTTCGAAGAACATCCACACGTTGTGTATAATCGACAGCGACTGTGCAGAAAACAGAAAAGCTGACTAGATGGAGAATGAAACAAAGGCAAGGCATGAGGGCGCGTGGCTATCTTAATTAGGTGTGGAAACTCCATGATCACTGCGCTGCTTGCATATCGATATGCAGCAAGTCAAAGTTATTGAATGAAGAGAATAACAGCAGTGAAAAACCGAAGCTTCAATAAAAAAGTTAGGTTTCTCAGCAGAAGACTTCCCATTACCACTGGCCAAGAGTGTTGACTTTGTGCAAATAAAAAAAAAACGGTACTATTCTACTATTACACCCCCAGAACCATTCTACTGTTACACCCCCAAAAACTCAAAATTTTAATTTTCGATGAAACTTTGCCTACAGGGGTAATCCGATGCCGTGATAACGAATATGACCTTCATTTTTGGCGTTGGCGCCATTTGGCTCCAATTGGCGCCAATTTGGCGCCAAATTGGCGCCAATTTGGCGCCAAATGGNTTGGCGCCAATTGGAGCCAAATGGCGCCAGCGCCAAAAATGAGTGTTATATTCGTTATCAGGACCTCAAATAACCCCTGAACGCAAGTTTTCAGCAAATTTGGTGAAAACACCCTTGGCGCCAAATTGGCGCCGATCGGCGCCAAATGGCGCCAACACCAAAAATGAAGGTCATATTCGTCATCAGGGCATCGGATTACCTCTATAGGCGAAGTTTCATCGAAAATTAAAATTTTGAGTTTTTGGGGGTGTAATAGTATAGTGCCAAAAAAACAGTAAATTCGCGGTTCACAGCTTTGTGGGATACTCCGCTTTGTTTCGCGCTTCACATTTCACCTGTGTGCAAAAACAAAATTTCTATTATCAAAACATCAAAACCAGCACCTATTATTCCAGCATTACTAAAACTTTTTCAATTCATAATTTTTCTCAAGACGCTTTACCTTCTCACCACTGCCATTCTCTTCAGTTTTTTATCTTTCACTCGTTTGATCAAGATATGCAGAGAGCACAGTGAAAATGTAGTCCTCATACTAATTAAGATCGCCTCGCACCGAGGTGCGAGGTGTCCTCAAATGTGCAGAAGGTGGCATACTACTAAACTAGGGTTCTATCAGTGAAGGCAATTACTCAGCAGTTGTCTCAGAAGAAACACAAACCAAGAAGCATGCAGCAGAAATAGGAACACATAACCAAACTGTGTTCATTCATCCACTAGGGGTGGCTAGCTAACCACCAGTGGTTTTGGAAGAAACATGAACGAGGAAACATGCAGGAAAAGGGATATACATTACCAAACTACAGTTTAACAGCCCACTGATCGTAGAAAGTTTCTTCTTACAACCGGTAATCACCTTAGAATAATGTGCTTGAACACCCCACGCAACCGCCAATAAGCAGAGTTACGAAAGAGGAAATCTCCTGTCGCCGAAATCTTCCCGCAGTGCTTAGACATCCTAAAATAACGCGCTATAGCGCGAACCCGCGACGCAACCGCTCACACGTAGGGCTTGTCTGATTATGTTGTTTAAGTTCTTCTCGCGAAGAAGGGTGTCCGGTTTGCTTACCTCCATTTAAGCTGCAGAACCATCGACCAAATAAACGCGATCCTGTGAAATGCCGCACTGAACGACCGATTTCCCCATCAATGCGATCCTGACTTGTGATTCAAATCCTCTGGTTTTGTGGTATATCTCAGGCTAGTACTTATGTGTATTCTTTCTGCTCCTAGAGTGGGTTTATATTAGCACGTTAATAGGAAACGAACGTTGTTTCACGAATTTGTCGAGCTCTGTACTCTTTTTGCAGAACCATCATTTATGTTCATTGAAAGCTGACGATGCCTGATTGAACAAGGTTTTTAGAAAATTCTCAGTAACTGTTCATTTGTTAGGTCCAGGATTCCCGAAGCCTTTGTTCAAGCCAACGGCTTGAACAGCTTATTCTTCTCGATTTGTTAATTAGCAGCTCTTCATGGATTGAGTACGACGTGTTCATTTTCATGTCCCTTCTTGGTTTTTTTTTATCTACCAACTATTGTGAACACCTTCTTTCTTCAGGATTAGTAGGTGGCAACTCATGTTTAGGGTGAATAGTGCTTTGGTTGCGGTATTTCTCTTGGATCTCTGTAGATATTAATTCGTGTTGATTGCAAGCCCGGACAATTTTTAATATCTAGTGGGACTTAATTTTTTGTTGTTATTAGGACTTCTCACATTTTTGCTCAGCGTTGGGAACGGGCCAATCACGCTCCTCATCAGTCTCTCTCATCTAATAAATATATTGACCGTTGTTATTCTCGCTTCAGAAGGGTCACCAGCCAAGTCTTCAGCACTCATCCTGGTTATCTGGTGCATCTGCTTAACACTACTTTCCCGCGTCAAATAGTAACATCTTTGGGGCCTGGAACAAAGCTCTTTTTACGAGCACATTCTCACGGTCTTTTCCAAGACCGCAAATCTTAACTTATTCATTTCATATCAGGAAACTCTCTCCCGTACTATATACATAACTGGAGAACTCTTCTGTTGTACCAAACAGACTTTGCCGAATTTATTCCGGAATTCTCGTACAAGCTGTTGTTGTACTTCCACGAAATCGCGATCATGAACAGCGCAAAAACGCTTGAAGTTCTGTTCTCCAGATACACAGAGTACACAGGTTAGGTAGAGTATCCTACAACATATGAGGATAGCTACGAAATTGAGAAAATAAACTATCACTACTACTAAGTGGTATTAACCAAATCAAAGAGGGGAGAGAGAGCCTCATAAACTCTATGACGAAATAAGAGAAGAGTATAGGAAGTTGCAAAAACAAGTTAGACATAACGGATATAATGCTGGAAATCGAGCAAATTGAGAACGAGTCTCAATTGCGCAAGGAAAGTGCAGACGAGCTTATCTTCATGCTAACTGCCGACACGACGAATCTAAAACCATAAGGAATAAAGTGAGCGTTAAACTCGGCTTTATTTCCCTCACATTATAATTGAAGAAACAATAGCGACAGCAATCATTCTCAAGCTACGTCAAGTTCAGCAGTAGTCGATAGAGCGATGAATAATGTGAGATCCTTCCGATCCATAAGGCCTCCCTAAACTACATCGCCCAAACTTCATGGCAAGGGTTTCCCTGAATACTGAGCAGTATTCGAAATCCTCGTACACAGCAGTCATGAACTAGACGTTATAGAAAAGATTCTGCTATTCAAGGGAAGTTTGCTACTCAAGGGAAGTCTTAAAGGCAGAGCCCAAGCCACAGTAAGAAGAATACAACTCGTACCACAAAACTACGAGTGGATTATTCAAACCTCAAAAGAAAGCCACCGCATACAACCCATGAATGGATCTCAAGTGGTGCAAAAATTGGTCATTCTGAAGGCAGCAAACAAGTTTGCGGATAGCCGCTCTACTATTTTCGATCAGATCCAAATATTTATCAATCAGATAGTGTCCGCCGGTTACGACTTGCGCAAAACTTGCGACCCAATGTGGTTTGAAGGGGTATGGGTACATACGTGCGTCCGAGGATGCGCGCGGCGAATTGCGCGGCGAAGTGCGTGGTGATTCGAACGGCTCTGGCGCCTATCATTGGGGCTCAAGTTTGAAATACAGTAGATTAGTAGGGTCAGGTACTCCTTATAATCTACTCTACTTCAAATTTGGGCCCCAATGGTAGGCGCCAGAGCCGTTCGAATCACCACGCACTTCGCCGCTCAATTTGCCGCGCGCATCCTCGGACGCACGTAAGTTCCGTCCCTCGGTTTGAAGCCATCTTCTAATCTTGCGCAAGACAGGCAAACAACCGAGAATCTCACGGGTCGTTGAAGAATGAGATTGCGGCCAAAGGGTACATGGAGAACAGAGTGTGCCCTAAGGGCATTATCAAGGCGACCACTCCGGAAGATAAGTACGCCAATCCACGACCCCACTCCAATGACCGATTCTGCTAAAAAGGAAATCATGCCTCAGTGACTTGCAGAACAGTCACTGACCAAGGCAGTCGGCCTCAAAAAGAAGGGGGACAAAACACAAATCATGTTCCTTGGGCAAATAATAAAAGGCCTAATATCACAAACAACAACCAAAGATCAGGACGATCATGACGTAAACAAATAAGATCTGCAAATACAACCGACCAAAGAGGCGTGAATAGAACTAATGTGCAGTTGTGTTCCAAAAACTCTCTTCCAACAGCAGTACAAAGTCCAGCTCCCACACATCTAATGACTGCGGAGCAACGTTTAGAACCACAACAAAAGAGAATACGAAAAAGTTCTCTCTTCCTTTGATTTCGGCGTTCAAAAAACCACTATTGAGGAATCACTCGCAGACAGCTTAGGCGTGCCAAGGGAAACCACTGAAATTTGCACAATGTCGGGAATAAGAGGCCATATTGAGTGCTTCAAAAGTCACATCGCAAAGTTGAAGATAAGCTCAGTGTACGGTGAGGAGCTCCAACTGAATATTCAGTCAAAACCGGATATCACTAATGGTTTTCCGAGCGTTAACCTAAGTTCTATGGATGTTGCCGTTTTGAAGGCAAACATTTTCTACCTGTCTAACTCGAAACTTCGTGGAGACCAAAAACCTCATATTCTAGTGGGATTAGAACACTACCATGAGCTGTAACGGGTCCAACAAGTGCAGTGAAACCTCCCAATGGTCTGCATAGCAAAAACGTGTTCGGGCCCACCATTTACTGAAAGGCGCTCTGCAAGCAGAGGTCACGATTCTTGCCGTGTCGGAACGACCTCCATTCAGGGTAACACCGAACAGAAAATCCTCCAAAAATTATTTGAATAGTACGGGTTGGGAATAATGCATGATGAGTGTCAAAGAAACGGAAATACCCAGCAGCTAGACTACCTAGCAATGCAAGCTAGAATACTTAGCAAAACACTCAAAAAAGGTAACTTCTTTGGCGGGTTCGTTACCGCGCCATTTCATCTGAAAGACAATGTTTCCCAGTCAAAAGATAATTACGGCATGGTCATACGCCGTCTCGAGTCACTGCAAGTCGCTTGCAAAGAAATCCAGAGCAATGCCGTTGGTACATAGATATACTAAACAGATACGAAAGGGGTAAGATCAAAACCTTTTCTACCAGTGCGACGAGTCAGCTGGCGTCTACTACATGCCTCATGCAGGGATGTGGAAGCCCAGCAAAAAGGTTCCTCTGAGAATAGCTTTCCACGCTTTCTCGGAACAAGAAAGGAAAACTGTTCCTGAATGACGGCATCGAGAAAGGTGAATCGTTCATCAATAAAATTCACGACATACTTCTGACGTCGAGCAAGCAAAATCGTTCTCAGATGTGATATCGAAGGCTCTTCCGCACATGTTCGACTCGTAGAACGCCACAAAAATCTTTGTAGACTCTTGTGGCTGAAAGATATCAACAACACTCCTACAGAAGATAAATTGATCTGCTAGCGAATCGCGAATACATATCCAACTCGGCTGAATCAACGCCTCGATAAACCAGCTCGGGTCTGGCTCTATGAAATCGCTCTGAGTCAATTACAACACAGGAACCAATTTATTTACCTTGTCGACTCGGTTTCCATAATTGGAAACGCTGATAAAAAAGGGCATTTCGAGTCTAACTGAATTCATATACGATAGAATAGGTCTGACGGGATCCCTGCTAGTGCGTTGAAATCAATGATGCAGGAAGCTTTCGAAATGCTAGTTGACTAGAAAAGTCCTGCCATTACGTTTGCGAGAGATGGAATCAATTATCTTCAGACGTCAGTAATGCCTACCTATCGGGATCTCGCACCTTGTCTAACGAAATCTCGGGTGACGAAAAGCGCATCTGGGCATTCGCGGATGCTAGCAACGCAGCTATCGCGGCTTGCGAATATCTACAATGTCAACAAACAATCACGGTATCATCATTGAGTTTTGGCTAGACCAAACTAACTCCAAAAGATACTCGTCAAACAATACCTAGGCTGGAACTCGTTGGAATCCTTATGGCAGCTCCATATTATCCGCCATGAGGAAACAAATCAAGCAGGTATCTATCGTATCAGATGGCGAAATAGCACTTTATGGCTTAAAACTTCCAAGAAAGTGCCCACATTTGTGTCAAATCAAAGAGAGCGAACAGTAAAAGTCAGAGACCAAGTTAAAGAAGGCGATGTATCCGTGTCATTTTTACATGTCATCACTTGCCATAACCCCGTAGACGCCGGTACAAGAGGGTTAATCAGCTAATCAGCAATCGTGACTGGGTAAAAGGCCCGCGTTGGCTCGAAAAAGGTGCCAAAACGAGGCCTCTGCGTCTAATGGGCGCTATAAAAAATGTTTCTGAGCAACAGGAGCATAAAAAACTAGCTTCATCAGTAAACCTCCAAGCCACCATTGAAGACAAAAGTCTCGAGAAAATCTTTGATTTCTCAAGAATTCCACCCCTGAACAAAGCAGTAAGAACATTGTTCGTTATCGGAAAGAACCACCCAAAACTGGGTGCGAGTTAGTCATCTAAGAATCGTCTCAGAATACGAGACATGTTCGAAGATATCTGCCACGGATTTCAAAATTTCAGATGAACTTTTGATCAAACAAGAGCAGAAGAACGTGGACATTACAGAATTACAAAAGCGAAAAGAAGGTTATCTGCGACACTCAAGGCATTATTCGTCATGAGTCCCGGCTATAGAACGCAATCTTACCACACGATACAAAGTCACCTATATACATACCTGACGAGAATCACGAGGAAGATTCTTTCTGACAATGCTCATTGTTGGAAGGATCATACCCTCGCAGTCATTCGACAACGTTACCAGATACCACGAGCAGCAGCTACTTATAAAAATGGGTCGGCAGCTGCGTTACTTTCAAGCGCTTCCAGGGACTACCTTTGAGTGCTCCCCTAATGCCGCCATTCCATAGAGACCAGATGGAATCAACGAAACCGTTCGATGGCATCGGCTGCGACTATATAGGACCGTTCACCTAAAGAATGCAAGAAAAAAATGTGTGTGTCTGTCAATGTCATGAACGATGGCACGCGCAATGATACGAACAATTAATAGCCAGCAATAATTATAAGAGATACATTGTTCGGTATACCAGAAAAACCACTGCCTTCTTTCAAACAACTGCAGGCCGTGGGTTTAGGGGTTTTAAAGGACTGGTGGTGGAGACTGCGTGAGCCTGCTTTCAGACTTCGACGACCGTCCGTCCGTCCGTTCAACGCGTGCGCGACGGCGGTCGAGTGCGTCTCGCGACGGCGGTTCTAGAAAGGTGTTAACAACATTATATCACGTCCCAGCGCTGCAAACACCATTCTAGAACCGCGGGCACGCATGCGACCGCCGTCGCGTACGCGTTGAATCGAAGTCTGAAAGTGGCCCAATACGGCGCCTCGACGGTAGAGCGAGCGCGTCAACTGTAAATCGCGAGCGCGTCAACTGTAAATCATGGTGCTCGCTCGCGAGCACCATGATTTTCACCCTAAGGAAAGTTCCTTCTTCGAAATGGGTTGTGAACACTTGATTTTTTAAACGCAACGTTGCAGATCAGGTTTTAGGTTCTATTATTTCAATGTTGATCGTTTCGTAGCAGGGAAGTTCATAGGTGCCCACTCCGTACCTAGTACAAGTATTTCAGGTATCGTTCTCACAGTCTCAATGGAGTTGTTTCACTTATTCAACGTTTCAAGTGGGCATCGTTTTCATGTAGAAGTATCGGTCAGTCAGACAGAGCAGAGTAATGGATTTTGTATTATTTTTCGAATTATGATGGTGGTTACGTGAATCGGAATGAAAAGATTGATGTAGTTCTTGATGGTGACGAGACCTACAAAAAACTCCTGGATTTTTCATAACCTTTGGGTTTCATGGCTTGTGTAACATTGTTATGAGGTTTGAGGGCTGTGGTTGCTACCCACACTATCACGTGCTGCACCATTCAAATTTTCAGATGGGTTTGCCATGCAACCCTTCCACCATGTGCTTTCATGTTGACGCGTTACTAATGAATGAAGGGAGGCGGCCGAAGGGCAGAATCGCGCTGGGACATTTTTTTCTAACCGCGCTTATTTCCCTGCGTGCTCCACTCACTACTTACTGTGGACATCCCATCATTGCTTATCTCCGTACACTTTTTTCGATCCCAAGGATGTCAGGGTGAAAAGACAATCTAGTTTTTCTTCAGCTCCTGCCTCCATGTTCGTTCTGCCGACTTTGATTTCCGTGCGCCCTCAAGTGACATCTATTCACTCTTCTTTTCCCGAGTTTAGGATGTTTTGAGGATTTGTGAAATTTGATCTTTGGTTCTGCCCTCTGCGCGAAATCCGCCTACCATTAACATTCCTCAACCTCTCCCCTTCCTATGTTAGTTCCCGTCAATTTTCCTTCTGATTTCTGCAACGTTCTTTGAATAGAACTGAATCTGAATAGCTTTGCAGTTTTTGATTCATTATCATCCTTTTCAATGCACACCTTGTCTACTACGATATTTCACCTCCCTTTCCTATTACTCTAGAGGGCCCTTAGCAGGATTGTGGTCCTTGATTTCAAGGACAGTCTGAAGACAGAAGGGAAGAAAGTCCGGTCATTCTGCCTCTCCTGTGTTGAATCGGGAATGCCTTGGTGGCACCTTTGTCCTCCGTTATTTTTTTTTTTTTTTGAAATAATTTGGAATAATGAATAGCCGCTATCTCTTAGTAAGAATGGATGTTGACTAATATCGACGTAGTGATCAACGTTGATCGCTCCTCATCGCCGTCCTACTGTATAGAACGCGATAAGTATGTCTGTTTGTTTGTTCATTTGTTTGTGTGTGTCCAACCGGGAATTCAGAGCGTAAAGCGTTCAAGTTTCGTAGGAGTGCAGGCAACAGTCTGGGAGTGCTCATGGGAGTTGACACGACTAGACTTCAGCCGCAAGGAGCGAGGCGTTCGCAAAAAACTGTTAATTTTTACCGGGGTCCTTCAACTTTCGTAGGGGTACAGGCTGTAGTATGAGGATCCTGATGGTAGATGAAGCGACTAGACTGCGCCCGCAGGGGGCGTAACGTGCGAAAAGTTAGCTAATTCAGACCTAGAGCATTCAACTTGTTAGCAATACACGCGGCAATGAGGGGTTGGTGAGGTTAGGTGACACGGCTAGACCCCGCCCACAAGGGGCGGGGCTTGCGCAAAGTCGTTTGATTAGGCCCGGGACTTTGAATGGGTACGAGTACAGGTGACAACATCATTACACTGATGGTAGGAGCTAGAAAGTGACTGAGCTGTATCCCACCCACTAGAGCGTAAGGGGGATGAATTCAGCGGGGCGTGCATGAAATGAGCGTGGTCTCAGTAAGAATATGCAGTGAATTAGGAGTAAGTAGGAATGAATCAAGTTACTGAAACACGCAGGATATCGCTCATAGCGAGGGGGCGCGCGCGAAGTGTGAGTGTGGATGTGTGCGAGTGTGTGTCGCTGGCAATGAGTAGCTCCTTCTCTTTTCTTGGACCAGAGCGTCCGAATTCCGAAAAATGGGCCGACATTAACTCGAAAAGGAGGGGAGCCAGCGTTAGCCAGGCGATCCGACTGATATTCTCTAACACTCCCCAAACACCTTGAGAGTTAAAGCGTTCCAAGGTAGTGAACGATCAGTTGTACAGCGAACTGATTTTGTTCTCACCCAACAGTGTCAGCACCTTTCCATAATCAACATCATCGGCAAGCTCGCTGAGCCATTTCGAGCTTCGGTCTTCTTTCATGACGTATACATTCTTCTCATCTGCTGGACGCCTCATCTAAGCGCTCTCTCATCCACCGGGATTCCTCTCGAAAGGGCATCTGCAACCACATTAGCCTTCCCATTAACGTATTCTATGGTTAGTTTATACTGCTGAATTTCTAACGCCCACCTCAGCACTTTAGAGGAAATATTGCTCCTTTTGAACAATGTCGTCAGAGGCAACTGATCTGTTCTGACTACAACCTCCATACCGTACACGAAGTAATGAAATTTCTGTAAAGTGAACACTATTGTCAGAGTTTCCAAGTCTGTGACATGGTACCTTGTTTCTGCACTGGATAGTCTTTTCGGCGCTATTTACCCTCTACTGCCCCACCTTGTCGAGAATGGGCTAGATTCCTACCGAATTTTTTCAAAGAAGATGAAACCGGCTAGAAACTTGCCTACAGGAGTAATTTGACCCGCAAAACACGAATATTCCATCCAGTTGTCGTAAAGATGCCTAGCGCTTGCGCTACAGGCGTCTGCGCCAAATCGCTGGGTCACCGCTCCTGCTGAAAACTTGCCCCTAACTAGTGTCCCAGGCGTTTTCATGTTGAGTGAATGCGATATTCGTGTTCTACGGGTCAAATTACCCCTTTAGGCAAGTTTCTAGCCGGTTTCATCTTCTTTGAAAAAATTCGATAGAAATCCAACCCTTTCTCGACAGAGTGGCGCAGTAAAGGGTAAATAGTGCCGTCTTTTCGAAGCGAAGTAGATAGGATACAAGAAATGATCCTTGCTTTCTTGAGACCTATCTGCGACGCATCCGTGTAAATGATATACGGTCGTTCTCCCTTCCGGACTGCCTCCACATCAGGCTGGCTCAGCACAAGAGTAGACGTGAGCTTAGCCTCCAATTCACCTAAACCTCCTCGTGGTTTTCATTCCATTCCCATGGAACCTTCACACTTGTTAGCTCAAACAGCGGCTCAATGCGTGAGAAACCTAGTACAAATTTCCGATAGTGCCCACACATCCCCAGGAATGTTCGCAATTCAGCCAGTCTTGGGCTTCGGATACTTCTCGACCTTCTCTATCTTCATGGGGTCCACTCTCACTCCATCTCCTGCAATTTCGTGGCCCAAGAATATCACTTTGCTGGTCATCATCACGCATTTCTTCGGTTTGAGCTTCAAATTTGCCGCTCGGAGTGCCTGCAGTACCGCCTTGAGCACCTCAAAATGGCGTTCTTTGCTCTCCGACGCTATCAATATATCATCTATATATACGAAAACTTCTTCATCACGTAGGGTGCCCAATACCATATCCATAAGTCTTTGAAGGCGGGCTGGCGATGTGCACAACCCAAATGTAAGCACCTTGAATTGAAACAACCCTTCTGACGGAGTACTGGCTCAGTACCCTGACGCCATGTCAAGGGTACTGAGCCAGTACTTCCCTTTCAGACTCTGTAAGATGACGTCAATCTTCGGGAGCGGATAGGCGTCGTACTTGATGTGCTTGTTTAGCTCCTTATAGTCGATGCACAACCTCGGCGTCCCAATCCTTATTCTTGACCAGGATCACTGGCGAGGCCCAGTCCGAGGCCGACTCTTCTATTATGCCTCGATCTAGGAGCTCTCTGATCATGCCTTTAACCCATTGACGATCGCGCCTTTTTAGCGTGTCTGGTGTGTGGGACCGAGCGCGCTTTTCGCGGGCTGCTGCTGTGGCCCGGTGGCGGGCCACACGGTCCTAGGAACAGGTAAATTTTTTCGTAAGCATTTCCAGCCGACAAAAAAATTTTTTAAAGTGTGGCATGTAAAGGTTATAAGTCATACACACTATTTAGAGCTACGTTATGGCATCTAATGTTGATTGTTCAAAGGGAGTGAAAGTCTTTACCAAATCTTTTCCAAATGCGACTCTGTCTAGACACGAGGAAGCAGACAAGATGGGAATGACATGTTTCGAATCACCGAATACCTCAGCAAAGTCCCTTCACATCCTTTTTACATAAATTTAATCACCTTTGGTTTTGCTCCTTTACCAATGCCCTCAGAAGTAACTTTGTTTTCTGTTATTACTAAAGTCAGAAGTAAACGTTTCACGGACCGCTGCGCGTCAATGTTCCGTAGTAGGTCATAAACCTGCTCGATACTTGGAAGGATCAAAAAATCGAAAATGAATGTTATACATGGAAAATAAAACTGTGGCCCGTATACGGACCACGCGGTCCCAGGAGCACGACAGGGCGTGCGGTCGTCAATGGGTTAAATTCGGTACGCGCTCTTAGTGGTATTGGTCTAGTCCTTTGTCGAATGGGAGGAACATCTCCGTTATCCACCTCGTGGGCTACCAAACTGGTCTGCGTTAGTTCGCGATCTTATACTGCGAACACGTCATTGTACTCTTCTACAATGCTCCACAACTCCGGCTCAACCGGAACCCCTTTGTCTCTGTTGTTCCTGAGGTATGCACTCAGCATACGTCTTCTTTCCTGAGCTTGCAATTCGGGTTTCCCTAACATAAGCATATCTGTTGCCATCTCTCTCGCCATTGCCTTGGAATACTCTGCATCATCCGACTCCCAGTCACCCACCTCCTGGTCCCTTTTCAGCACCAGAGGCTCTGATGATGTATTCCACACCGGCACTTCGGCCATTCCAGTCTCACTGACTGTACATAGACCCGAGAGTATCCACTCAGAGCTAGACTTGAGCACTCGCTCACCAGCTTGTGTTTTTCCCTTGATCGCTACTCACTTGAACTCACCAGGAGCTACGTAAACTCTTTTACATATTTTGACTTTACTTGCACCTCGGGCTTCTTGCGAAGGCTACACCAACGCTTCCTCTGCCATTTCGCCCTTTCACAATCTTCGCCTGATCGTCTGACTAACGTATAGTTCAGTGCTAGTAATGCATTCGTGCCCAGAACCAACATATGTCCTTTCTGCCCTGATACATGCATTTGCAAGATTATCTCTGTCCCCGTGCCTGCCTTCAGAGGCACTCCCACCCCTTCAGAAACTTCATCCGATTTTCCGACATATCCAGAATCCTTTTACGCAGGTTTATCGGGCACTCTTGCAGCCGATGACATTCCTCTTCGATCCACTGCTGCACCTTTTGCGGCAGGGTCGAAATTTCGAATCCCGTGTCTAGCAACGCGGACTAAACGTTGCCAAAAATCGCACATTTGTAACGGACTTCTTTCCAAACGGTGGCACTACAGTTGAAGGACATCGCTTTTCCGGGGTCCTGGGTGGCTTAGCTTCCTCGAACAACACCTCTGTTGCTTTACTCCCAAGCTCCCTTTTAGCCTTGCACTCTCTTGCCAGGTGGCCTTTACCTCTGCAATTGAAGCAATGCATTTGTCCTCGTCTTTCTTTGTGTCTTGGTTCTTCCTTCTCTCCATTCAGCAACTCACTTCGTCGCCCGTTATCATCTTCATCCCTCCTTATGCTCTTCTCCATCTTGGTCGGCACCCGTGACCGCTCGTGCCTATCGTTCTCCTGCCGCTTGGTAGCTTTGCGCCCTAGCACTCTCTAATGTCAGCCTTCTTTCCACGCGCACTGCGGCCTCCTTCAGACTTTCGTACGCGCTGGGCCCTTCCTTTTCCATAGCTTCCAAGAAGTAGTACGATTCTGGCCAGTGTACTAACTGCTCGTACAGCTGTTGCGCCGTTGTTGTACTAGAGCCTTCTCATCCAACTCCGGATAAGCCCTGGCCGACAACCTTTCCAGCTGTAGCGTGGGTGTAGTGTGAATATTTACCACTATCAACCTGCAATCTGATCATGTTCCAGATATCCCGAAGGGCTGGACTGGAAACTGGACATTGGTAACTGGAAATAGGGGCATTGGTCCTTCTAGGAGTCCTTTCTTTTTTGCCATGCCTTAGGTGTACGAGCGCTAATGCCAATTTGTTCCACTGAAAAAAAAGTTACGACCGAAAAGGCTTGGCCAAATATTTGAGCGCTACTGTATGTATATATGTATGCGTATATATGTATAGGTATATATGTATATATGTATAGGTATCCTACTTACTATAAAGCGCTTAGTCTGTCTGTCTGTCCGTCTGTCTGTCTGTCTGTATGTCTGTCACGAAATTCCTTAGCTCCTTTAGATCTGCCTGGAGAGACCGGATCAAGTGTGGGATGGGTGGGCCAGGTCTCGAGAAGTATAAAACACACATCAGCTTGGCGGAGCCCCGCCCACAGTGGGCGTGGCGTGCCTCGAAATGAACCCTACCGAGGACCATGATTTCAAATCCAGCCACAAGACGGCCTCAAAATTGGGGTTTAAAGGTGGCTTGAGGTGTGCATTGGTAAGTTAGATCGAACTGTGGAGACCCACCCCCGATGGGCGGGGCGTTCTCCAAAAATGCAATGCTTTATGAAAACATTTATAACTCGGTTTGGAGAAAGCCAACAGAGCAGGAAAAAGTTGATGTGGGAGGAGCATTGTCGGGGGTGTCTCCAGCATAAATGTCGTCAGCGGAGGCCCGCCCACAATGGGCGGAGCGTGCCTCGAAGCTCACATCCCTTCTTACATTTATATACGAAAATCCATAATTCCGGTTCCCATGGACGTAGAGAGTTCAAATTTGATAGGAATACAGGCGTCATGGAGGCAAAACTCATGGTGGGTGGCAGAACCAGACTCCGCCCACAAGGGGCGGGGTTTGTGCGGAAATTCATAACTCCCGTCCCCATGGACCTAGAAAGTTCAAACTTGGTAGGAGTACAGGCGACAGGATGTGAATACCTATGGTGGGTGGCAACACCGGACTCCGCCCACAGGGGGCGGGGTTTGGGCGAAAATTCATAACTCATGTCCTCGTGGACCTAGAAAGTTCAAATTTGGTAGGAATACAGGCGTCATAGAGGCAAAACTCATGGTGGGTAGCAGAACCAGACTCCGCCCACAAGGGGCGGGGTTTGTGCGGAAATTCATAACTCCCGTCCCCATGGACCTAGAAAGTTCAAACTTGGTAGGAGTACAGGCGAAAGGATGGGAACACTTATGGTGGGTGGCAGGACCAGACTCCGCCCACAGGAGGCGAGGTTTGAGCGGAAACTCATAAATCCGATAAAGGTCTATAATGAAAATCAGCTCATGCTGCTCCGTCTCTCATGGCTAGAGCCCCTAGCGCGCGCAAGAGCGTGCGTGGCCGCCTGGTATATGTATATATGTGTACATGTATATTTTTTGATATGCTGCCAACAGTAATGACTTTTGATGTCTCCATCAAAAAACTCACAAAACTCCTTTTTATTTCGTTTGAAAGGCCACTTTTCACATTTTTTTCTGATTAGGACAAAATAACAACAGTTTCAATAAATTAAAATAAATCGCTTGACTTGATCCCTATCATCATGAGATCGAAACCTAATTAACTACTGGTCTAATACTTTGTAGTGAAGCCATTGGCATCGATGACGGCTAGGGTTCTGCGGGGCATTGATTCGACCAACTTGTCGACCAGGCACTCATTGAGTTCTACCCATTCTTATTCAAATAGGCCAAACTTCTGAACAGCATTTGGGACTGTTTTATCAGCTATCCTTTTCTTGGGTTCCTGCCACGAGGGTTCAATGATGTTTAGGCCAGGGGACTGGCTGGACCAGTCAAGGCGTCTTTCCTAATGAGTCAGCCACTCGCACCCCCTTCTAGACCTGTGCTCGGGGTCGTTATATCGCTGGAAAGTAAATTTTCTTTCGTGCACGGGAAAGGTAGCATGCATTTCGCCAAAATGTCTACGTACATATGGTGGTCCGTAGTGGTGGGAATGTGGTGCATGGACCCCATGCCTAGACTCGGAGATCATCCTTAAATCAATACTTAGCCGACACCGTGCTTGAGAGTTGTCGAATGGTACTGGGGGTCGGAAATTGTGTTTTGAAAGGTCGTCTACGAACGAAACTCAAGTGTTCCAAGCAAAACAATCTTCATCTAGTCGCTCCAGATGGCATCGCGTCATTGATCGAAGGTCCAGTGCAGGCGCTTACGCGATCATTGAAGTCGAACTTGTCTCTTTTTCTGAGTTGAAGATACTATTTCACAAGTCTTCTTCCATATAATCCAGCATCCCACATGCGTCTGTTGATGGTACCTCTTGATGGTAACGACGTCGCCGTCGCCGATATTTCGGCCATCATATCGGAAGATACTCGTCTGGAATCTTAAGTCGACTCACAAATGATCTTCCTATCGTTCACGGGAGCGGCAATAAGTGGTCTTCCCGAGCTGGCTTGTTTGATTGGGCTTGTGAGAGACTCAATACTTCCGACAGCCTTCGCAGTCATAGACATTGGCACAAAAAACACCCTTGGATGTTGAGCATGGGTCAATTCCTGCTTACTGCCCGTGGCAGTGGCGGAAGCTGTTCCACGGTCAGATAGCGAAGCCAGAGTTTCTTCTCTTCACTGAGAGCAATCAGCTTACAGAACAAAAGAATCATCGACATTTCCAGACTCTAAAAACTCAATGAAATCTACCTGAAGAGCATGCCCCTTTCGCAAGTTTTTTGAAAGAAAATTCACTCACTCGGCCGGAAGTGAGCTATCGCCGATTCTGCATCGCAGGAGAGTCGGTAGTGATTGAAAAGTGTGCTCTCAAAAAATCAGTCAAAAACATTGAGTTTGAGATGAATTATGGCAAAAAAGGTTTGAGGTGATTTCTTTTTGAACGGTACTGTATGTATAGGTATATGTATATATGTATATATATGTATATATGTATATGTATATATGTATATATATATACATATACATGTATATATGTGTCGTATATGCCTATGTGTATGTATATGTATATATGTATATATGTATACATGTATACATGTATATATGTATATATCTATTGTATATTCTACTTACTATAAAGCGCTTCGTTTGTCGTCTTTCGTCTGTCTGTATGACTGCCATGAATTTTCTTAGCCCCTCTAGATCTGCCTGGAGAGACCGGCTCAAGCGTGGGATGGGTGGGCCATGTCCGGAGAATTATAAAGCACACATCAGCTTGGCGGAGCCCCGCCCACAGTGGGCGTGGCGTGCATCGAAATGAGCTATACTGAGGACCATGTTTTAAAATTCAGTCACAAGACGGCTTCAAAACTGGAGTGTAAAGGTGGCTAGAGGTGTGCATTGGTGAGTTAGATCTAACTGGGGAGACCCACCCCCGATAGGCAGAGCGTTCTCCAAAAATGCGATGATTATGAAAACTTTTATAAATCGGTTTGGAGAAAGACAACAGAGCAGAAAAAAGTTGTTGTTGGATAAGCGTTGTCGAAGGTGCCTCCAGCATAGATGACGTCAGCGGAGGCTCGCCCACAATGGGCGGAGCGGGCCTCGAAGCTAACATCCTTTCCTGCATTTATATACGAAAATTCATAACTTCGGTTCCCATGAACCTCGAGAGTTCAAATTTGGTAGGAGTACAGGCGGCATGATGGGAAACCTTATGGCAGAACCGGACTCCTCTCACAAGGGGCGGCGTTTGGGCGAAAATTCATAACTCCTGTCCCAATTAACCTAGAAAGTTCAAACTTGGTGGGAGTACGGAGGGCAGGATGGGAACACTTATGGTTGGTGGCAGGACCGGGCGAGCCGACATATTGTGTATACAGAAGTGTTGCATTGATAAATCACATGTTTCAAAACCAAGTGTTATGTATACTATGCTAATTCTCCAGCCAAGACATTAAGGTAACGGTTCGGGTCCGATTCGATCATTTAATTAACATGCCTAAAGAGTTACGTGACAACGTAATTGTTGGAGCCACAACATCAATTCTCAACCTACGGCATGCCGTAGGTCAAGGTCAGTTCTCAACCTACGGCATGCCGTAAAGTACCAGTCGGACAACTGTTACCGAACTCGCCATTGTCTTCACGTTCATTTGAATCTTTGTTTGAAATTGACTGTTTACTGCGCTACCATCGCCGTATCACACCCCTGAGAACTTTTGATTGCACGTCTACTAGACAAATCTTACGATTTGTCACCCCGTCATCTGTGGGATTTGCACTTTGCCTGAGCTTTTACCGCAGCAGATGTCTTCATGTCGCCCTCACAAGGCTGCTGATGCAGATTCCGTCGTGTTGGGTTCTCCATCTAGGGGCTTTACGGATCCGCATGATCCCTTCAAGTAGTTGAGGACAGCTTATGAGGGCTATTCGTCTCATCGGCAGTACCGTTGTTGTCAAAGCGAAGAAGCCTTTGGTTCTCTTGAAGTCGATTTCTGGTCATAAATTTTCCGGCAGTTGAATGTTCGCATCTGACCAAATTCCAGAGTTTCAGCTACTCTGTTTCCGCTGTTTATCAAATGGACAGAGGGACATCTGTAAAGAGGCCAAAGGATCTTCCGAGTTCATCCATGTCGGTGGGAATCCAGTTATGACGTTTTTGATACCATAGCAAGCAGTTCTTCAGAGAAAAATAGTCATAAATTGGATTAGCGTCTGCTGTTATCCACATTTGAATTGTTTCCAACATTCTCTGGAAAAGTAACTCTGTCATATTTTTGAGCGCCGTCTATCCATATAATCTACGCTTCTTCTGAAATTTCAATTTCGGATTCAACAGTATCATGCACAACTAGCAGGATCCATATCATCGCTATCCACCTTATAACTTCACCAGTTGGGCTATGCAAGCTAATGCGTGCATTATATGTCGATGACCGCTTATCCACGATAAATTCATTCAGCGGAATGTTAGATCAACAGGATAAGGTAGTTCTCTCTAGATTCGAGCGCTGAACTGCAGAGAACATCACTCTCGATATATTTCATTCGAGCAGAATTGTTAGCGGTTGATCATAGCTTCGTCCACCTCAGTGCAAACCCTTCCCGCTATAAACTCGACAACCCTTCTTTTAACTGCTTCTCACCATTTTCTCCGCATTCTAAAAAGTTTTCGAATAATTGGGTTTTGGGTCCTAGCTAAGCTGTGCTAGCTCCGCCCACTTTGAGGAACCACACTTATTCCAATGCATGCGACCACTTTTTTCCCCTGTCTAGAGCGTTTCTGAGCAGAACTATAAATTTTTGATCTAAGCCCCGCCCACTTTAGTGCCAATCCCGCCCTCTAGTATTTGTCCACATTTGTTCCATTATCTCTAACCACTTTTTCCCGCATTCTATAACGTTTCCGAATGAAGTTACATTCATTTTTGAAAAGAATTTATCAACGCACGCCAAGGGGCTTGGGCGGGGCTTCGCTAAGTTTACACATGCCCAGCACGCACGAAGATTTGTTCACTCTCTATTTTCTCCTGGCCTCGACGGCTTCGTTGAATCGAGTTATGAATCTCCGTAGAAAGTCCGCCCACTGGAGAGCGCTCCGCCCATCTCCGGTAAGTTTCCTCTGTTTAAATTGTTGACCCAGCCCTCATCTTTGCACCTTTTTTGCGGCGTCTGGGAGTGAGACCGAATGACAAGAATATGCTCATGATCACTCCCAATTCCGGCGCATGCCCCGTCCCTTGATGGCGAAGCTCCGCTAGACTCACATGTGCTCCGTTGCACTAACCCTATGGTCAACCCATTCCAAACATGACCCGACCTCCCGACTCCAGAGCTTCTTCAAGTTATATCGAATTTCCGTACAAACAAACAAACAGACAGACAGACAGGCGCGAGCGCTTTATATATAGTAAGGATCGTCGTTGTCGAGCAACAACTTCTCAAAGCTTGCTTTGAATTCTTCAATATCGATATCGGAGAGCTCATAAGATAGTATTATTCACAAGGTCAAGTGTTTTTGATCGTAATCACCCAATTTTGAGAGTAACAAGTTGTCAACAGGAAAACTGTGTCGCCCCCCCGCGCCGGTCACTAAGAAAACTGTCTCGTCGTCAGTGTGTTAACTATGTATTACTTCTGATTGCTTACGCAGAGCTGTCAAACATTCTGAATATTGTTGCATCAAACAGGAGTGCGCGAATTTCTTAGTTAAGTATAGAATTCAGAATTTGAATGCAATAATAGCAGTCGTACTTGTGTGCCTTAGACTCTTTATAAACCGTTATTTTCTTTACACAAAGTTTTTTTTATAAATGTTCAACGCTGTAACTTGTCTGGAACTGGAATACACATGTAGATATAATGCTTGAACAATGCCATCAATTAGTTTGCATATTTGTAAGTTTCCTTGAATTTGTTCTGCATTGTGCAAGAAACTCGTCCGCCTTGAAAGACCTTCAGTGTACAGATTAAACGCTTAACTTCAGTGTCGAAATGTTTTATGGAAATGAGGATCTCCTGAACTTGTATAGAAGGGGAGGGAATTATAACAAAAGCTTCGAAAATTCCATCACATCCAACTTCAGTTTCTTACTCGTGCCGGGCATAGGCATATCTTAATCTTTTGTGTTGGACATGGAAGAAGTTTGGTTCGTTGCAGCTTCAATGGAAAGTTCGCCAACTCCAAGAAAGTGTTGTGCAGGTGACTGGAATTCAAGTAGATGACCAAGTGAGTTTTTAAAACGTCTAATTTGATGAGCTCCAACAATTATCCCTACAAGGGAGTGATTCTGGGTCGCAGTTGCCATTCAAGATGAGGTATATACTGACGTAAGTGCTTTCAAACACTGTTCTCAAATCTGTGTTCGAAAAAATTTACGGATCTGTTTCCTCCAGATGTCATGCCACTGATTTGCTTTTATTATATAAGCGAACCGAGCGGTAGTCAAGCATGCAACGATAGCGGAGTAGGTAGGACTGGTAGGCGTGACATTTATTTATTTACTTATCTATTGTCACAGTTACGAAAAGGTGAGAAGCAAGTGTAGCGTCAATTCAACAATATTATAGCATATACAGTACTTTTCTCGTGCAAATAAAAAGGATGAATAGATAAAATGGATAGTACTGTTGCAATGTACAATGAAGCACGGAAAGGGGTGGGAGAGCGGGGAGGGGGGTGGAGAGGGGGGGGGGGG
>UZAF01017452.1:21998-43394 GCA_900617895.1 Haemonchus placei
GAGTTGGGCGGGGTTGGCACTAAAGTGGGCGGGGCTTAGATCAAAAATCTGTAACTTTGTTCAGAAACGTTCTGGGATGCGGCAAAACGGTGTTAAGGTGTAAAAGAACAAATGTGGTCAAATTCCATAGGTGGGCGGGTTGGGCACCAAATTGGGCGGGGTTGGCACTAAAGTGGGCGGGGCTTAGATCAAAAATCTATAACTTTGTTCAGAAACGTTCTGGGATGCGGCAAAAAGGTGTTAAGGTGTAAAAGAACAAATGTGGTCAAATCCCAAGGGTTGGCGGGGTGGGCACTAAATGTGGTCATCTCAGTAGTAGGAGAAGTCGGCACGTTTCAAAGCTGTTGTTCATGGCCACACACAGCCCGAGGTATTTCGACTACATGGACTGCAGAGAAATTTGATTTAGATACATCGGAGGACTCTTCATGGCCACACACTAGGGAAGAGGCTCAAATGACAAAGGTTTATAATGAAAATCAGAAGCTCATGTGGCTCCCTCCTTTATGGCTATAGCCCCCTGCGCACGCAATAGCGTGCGTAGCCGCCTGGTAAGAAGAAAAAGCAGAAATGTTCAACCTTCAGGAACTTCTACGCAGTCAAGCATCCCTGGAATTGCATGTTGCTCTTTGAGATAGCGGGCAAGTTGAATCTGGAACAAATGCGAACTTCTCCATTTGAAAAATTCGGAACTAAGCCTATTTCATAATGGCACAACTCGAACAGGGAAGGTGCCTTCATAAGCCCGACTATTAGGTCTTTCCGGGCGCACACCATAGGGGTGGCCCCTTTGGAAGATGACATTTCGACTATGTCCTCCTAATCTAAGTCGATTTCATCGATGATCAGCTTATACATCAGACCATAATCGATTACTTTTCGTCGAAATACGAAATACCATACGAAAGGGAAGTAATTCCCTTACGAATGGAGCAGCGGTAGGTGAAAATTTTCTGAATTATTTCAAGTTCATGAATTAGGGACCGCATGTACGGTGACCGGATGGGAGAACAATACTCCATGATCGGCCTGACGTAGATGTTGAAAAGTCGGAAGAGCAGCAAAGGATCACGCATTTTGAAAGATCTCAGTGTAAGGTTTGTCCTAGAACTGGCTCTAGCAGCAGCATCATGTACGAAGCTATCAAAATCGAGCTTATCTCTGTAAATAACTCCTAGGTCTCGAATCTGTGCGATGCGAGCAAGACTACCGCTACACATGGTAAAGGTTAAGTCTGGATGGTTTCTGCCTAATCCCATTATAGCAGTTTTTGTATAGAGACTTGAAGACCCCGTTCCTTAGACTAGCGCTCGGCGCTGTCAAAGGCAATCTGGAGTTTGTGACAATCATTAATTGTAAAGACTTTGGAGTCATCAGCATACAGTTTGCAGAACGCACCTGAAGAAATGGAATCGGCTAAGTCTTTGACATATGGAATCGGCTAAGTCTTTGACATATATAATAAACATGAGTGGCCCAATACAAGTGCCTTGGGGGACACCACTAGGTGTCAGATAACAATAAGAACGAGCCTGGTTTATGAGAACAGATTGAAGCCTGTCACTAAGAAAGGAGTGCAAAAATGGAGAGGGCAACCTTTGATACCATACGCTTCCAACTTTCTTAAAAGCAATGGGGTAGAGATAGTGTCAAAGGCTTTTGCATAGTCAATGAAGCAGGCTGAAACAAAATTTCCTTTGTCAATCTCCTTATGCCACAGCGGGACTGTAGAGATGAGGGCAGACAAGGTTGGTCTACGACTAAGAAACCCATGCTGGCTTTTGTGAAGTAAGTCTTTCTCCGTTAGAAAGCTATAGATTTTGACATTGAGTTTCGAATCCTTGATGCATTCGCTTATTTTGCTTTTTTATAAAAAGTGCCCTAGCGGTTGCGAATTGATGTTTTTTGGGCTCGATGCTGGGCATCTGCGGAGTTCTCTCTCATTTCAAGAACACTGAAAGGGTACTACAAGGAAAGTTTTCCTGCACTTAACCGGCCGAGTGAGAGTGAGGATTCATTCGAGCGAGGAGGAATTCTAAACGTTCGCTCAAAATGGGTTTCAGAAGCCTCAAGGAGAAAGGTTTTAAATGACTCATCAGATCAAACGCTCTTCAACACGTTATTAGCGAAATATTCAGGCCGAGGGTGGTGTCATCGTATTTGTCGAGGCTTCGTTCATGCAGTATAACGTGAGCACCATCTCGGAAGGATTGGGAGGTGATAGAGCTTCCTAAACGCACCTTCTAATGCTGCGTAGACAAGGCATATTATTCACTGCGAAGAAGATGATTACTTGAAAGACGATCACATTGATCTTCAGCGTTCGCCTGATGGTAACAGCGACGATGGACCCATAACTTCGCGAGAGGATCCTCGTGAGTCTGTGAGGATATAAAGGTTCCAAAGGTAAACGTAGTCTCCAACTTTGTTAACTGTCCCATGAGCTCGATTTCAAGGCGCTGGTAAAAGAGTCCATAGCCTTCTATGGTTTAAGTGCCAAAAGACGCCGCACTTACTCGTGCATGTAAACACGTTTGTATCATCACGACAGAGTGCCATCTACGGAAATTAAGTGCGAGAGATCAAGAGCTTTCGAATTAGTCTGTTATCGACAACTTACATGTCTTATGTGGTTGTAACTATCAGGTACAAAACAAGCAGACCGATCTTTCTGCCTATGGAGACTAGCAGATAAGTTGAAAGTATAAGTTATCATAAAATTAATATAGGAGGCCCATTGCATGACAGTCATTTCCACTGAAGTGCTCGTAGGGGACAACTTCAGCAGTTCGTGTGTGGATTCAATGTTTTGTATGCAGCCGTGGCATCAGGTCGGACCACGTTTACCACATGGAAGGGCTTTTTGAAAGAGCGCTTACCTCATGAATTAGCGAGTAATCATATGTTCTCGCAAATCGATAAACTATTATTCTAAAGTATTTCATCGATAATGTCAGTTAACTTGTACCACCGTTTCGAAAGTACGGATAGCATTCCTCGAGTGTGTGGGCCGTATCCCTTCCAGAGAGGGCTATGGTTAGATGAGTCATTCGACCGCCCTCTATCGTAAGCGTCGGGAGCGCCGACATTTTCGAAACACTCATCTTGAATGTTCTGGGTAGAGAGGCTTACCTACATAAATACATACATACATCCATCCATCCATACATACATACATACATACATACATACATACATACATACATACATACATACATACATAAATATATAAGTACTATTATATTATACTACATAGTACATTTATACATACAAAGTACATGCCTAAACTCCTATCTATGCTTACATATTTTACATGCTCTAGTAACAATTTCAAATGGACGTATTATAATATCTGACTCCTTCAACATAAGACTCCTTTAACAAAGACCTTTACTTGTTGTAGACCTTTAATAACAAAGCATCTACATTATATATTTGCAATGTTTCACTTGTACCATACTACTCTACTTGACTACTACTCATCTACTTGACTTGATTTTTCTTTCCTTTTCCGTTTAATCTTTCACACTTTCTCACATACAGACCGTATTTACCCATTCTTGTTTTGTCATCACTTAGTCACTGACGAGCCTCAGGCGATGACAGATTTTGGTTTGTATGACTAAGAGGCGAAACGAACCAAAAAATATTTATGTATTTTTTAGTACTACCTGACGTAGGAATAATTATTAATATGTTTACGAAATGTAGTTCTTCATGGCTTACCTATATGATCAGTAGTGGAAAAAAGTAATTTCTGTTGTTTACTATTCCCTGAAATCCTAAATTGTGAGGGAGCTCCGTAGATGCCCAACATCAAACCCAAAGACTTTTTTTGAAATTTCGGGACGCATTTTATGGGAAAGCAAAACGAGCGCATACATCAAGGCATCGAACCTTGATGTCAGGCCTACCGATAAACCATGTTACCAGCTGCGTGACCGTCTCACAACTACGCCTTTGCTCATTTCAGTGATCTGTTCGGTACAGTTGTATAAGATTACGAAGAATCGTTCTCGTAACTTCGTTTCCAGAATCATTTTGCAGATCTGGAACACCGATTGGAGATCAGCGTTCAAAATCACTTTTGGCAGTACACATCTCTCCTTGAATGGCCGCTGCGACCATGTATCCTCCCTTATCAACTGCTCTACCTCTATTCTTTTTCACTCACAGAAAATTATTACTACAAACTCAGCCGTGACAGCTCACAACGCTCTATTGTTGCGGTGCTGATGCTGTTGCGCAAGGTATCAACACAAAGCAAGCAGTAGTGGAAGAAGGACGCATCCATTTTCGAATTCTATGGCTTGAACTTAAATTCCTCGGTATTGCTCTACAAGTCGACTTCAAGAAAAGCAGCGGTAGATGAACAGGATGTCAGTTAGGAAAACCGTTTTCCGCAGAATGAGTTTAGTATGGCTAAATGTTCGATTCCATGTCACTATGTGATGTTAACTGCACTTGTAGGCTACAATCCCATAGATGTGATAGATTGAAAATTTGGATAAGCTTAACTCCAAGACCTTGTTCTTAGTGGAATTTTCAAATGACACTGTGAGAAATGAAATAGTTGAATTCGAAACTTTTTACTGACCAGGGAAGGGTTTCAACTTCCCATGGAACTTCGAATAGAGAACTAGGTATATCGATAGGGCTTGGAAAGCTGTCAACAAATATGGAAATTGAAACTGCTAAATGAGTCCGCCAGAAAAGTTGTGAGCGTTCAAAGTTTGCATTACCAAAGCATGGAGAGATAGTGCTTGTTGATGACGCAGTTGCCCGCAACGGCCACAAGGGTCACCGTGGCGTAGTGGCAGAGCTCTCCCTCTCCAAATGAGCGACGAGAATTTGCTCCCTGTCGTTTTGCAAATCGTACTTTCCTCCGAATAGCAGCTCTTAAACCGTTCTTCATATCCACCTAAAGGCACGGTTCACCATAAAAATGGTCACTGAGTTCTTCCTTTAGAATACTCAGTGGCCCCCATGGGTGGTAGGAGGGTCCCTCTCGCTCCCAAGATCTCGACGGCCAGGGCATAGTGGAAGCCCTGTTGCTCTCTTGGGTCGCTTTCCCTCCTCTCGATCGATGTCACGTCAGACGAGTGTCGAGGCAATACAAATTGCGATCATTCGTTCTAGGACACACACAATCAGCTGATCGCCGAGTGATGAGGCGATGTTTTTCCCATTCTCTTTTCCTCTGTTATTCTTTTTGCTGCCGCGATCCCTTTTTCAATTTCCTATCCCGAGAAGCTGAAAAGGGTGAGCCATTTCTGCAGTAAGTAGGGTTTTTTGTTTACTTGTGCTTGTAAGTGGATGAATTTTGCGCAATGACGCGCTATGCGTAGCTCGTCCAGACGCCCCACCTCTTCATTCTTCTGTCTCATTCCCGTCCGGCCCCTTTTTGAACGATTTTTCGAAGCCTTTTTTTTCCACCTTGGAAACGCCGTTTCACGCAGTTCCTTCGCCTCCATCGCACTGTTTTCCATCTCATCTTCCATTTTTCGCAATCCTCTGGGTTACCGAAAATTATTGTGAGCTGTGCCTTTAAATTAGCGCTTTGTCTGGGTCGACTAAACCGAGCCCTTATTACGCCCTCCATGGCCATTTTTCGGCCCGACAAGGGCCTGTGTATACTATTCTATATGTACTACCAGTGGGATCGCCTGGCTAACACTGGGCTCTCCTCCCCGTGTGAAGTTGACCCGTTGCCTGCATTCTTCTGAGTTTGAAAGCTGTGGCATAAGACAACAGGAGCCACTGACCTACATAGAAACAAACTCACACCAACACATCTAGTGGGCATGCGCACCCCACCCGTCACGAGCAAAGTCTCGCTAAAGTCTAATGTTAAAGGCAGAGTTAACGATATTTCCTTGTTGCTGGCTCCAGTCATCCACCCATTTCCGCAATTCTACGGCTGCCGACGAATTCTGGAATTAGTGGTAATAAGATGGGTCAAGATGCGGGGAGTATGCATGCTGAACAAGCTGGTCCAATCCAAGATGTGCAATTTTTTAAGAACATTTTTTGCTCTGGAATTGTCGTGGTGGAACAGCCCTATATGATGTTTCGTGCGATTCACGGCCGCTTTTGGGTGAAAGCTGCAGGTTCGTTCAGATGGACCTTGTTCTCCATAAGTATCGAAAAGCATCCGATGAGCTTCACTGGCAGTTTTCTTGAAACCAAACAGCAGGAGAAGGACCTCCCGGAAAAACGATTCATCACGTTCCATGAACAATCAAACAATGAAATGAATGAACATGAATTTAAGAGCAACGAGATTTTGGGGAAAACTGACCTGTCTGCCTCAAATAGGTAGCCAGTACACTATTTTACAGAATATGACAAGTTCCACAGGTAAACCTCTAACGTGGTTCGCGCAATGACTCTTCGAATCCGGCGGCGGAAACACCTAATAGTATTGTGCAGTTCTATAGCGCACCTTCCCACCGTTTTGCTCCTCATTCTTTATCGAACACTGCCTTCGGGTTCGGCTTCGCTCATTGTCGTTATTCAAAAATTTTGTCGCATCTTGGATTTCTCTCTCTTCCTTGTGTTTGGAAAGTGTACGCAACAATACTCTATTCGTCTCTGCGATCGCCGTCATGTTGCAGGAGAAAGAAGGAGTTGTGGGCGTGCCACCCCCTATATCAGTGAATCCGCGCCTATACAGTGTAGGACCGAAGATTGTACTAGGTATTCGCAACCCTGAAGCATGAGGTGCTCGCCGCTGTCGAGTACACAACTGTAATAGTGGTCTAGACCTATCAAAATGTCAGGTATATGGTGCTCTGCTCCTATATTTGGATTTCAGACAAGGTTTCATTTTTTGAGGAACTGCTGATCAATGGGCAGGTTTTAGTATTTCCAAATCTCCTCCGTAGGCCGTGCCGACTTAACATGCACGATGTAACTTTGGAAAGTATCAGTTTTCTTCCTATACCAGACATGATGCGCGTGTCTGTTTTCAGTGTTGGTAGCTTTGATCGCATTGCGGTATCTTCCTGGACTACCGTATTCTGAGCGCCAGTGTCAAAGAAGAACATGACTTTCTCGAACCTCTGAGAATCGTGGTTCCAGATGGATCCCTCGGCTGTCATTGAAGCTATTTGCTCTCTTTCGGCGTCGAAGCTTTGCATTCTATGTTGGTGTGATGCTCAGTTGTTTCTTCCTAATACTCGAGTTGGTCACTCTTAACGCATCTTCTGGATATGTTTCTAGGTCACACGCATTGTGTATATGGCACTATGCTTTTTGCGCTGTTGTGGACATGTGTTGTAATGCAGCTTTCCAGGCGTATCGTTCATTCGTTTGTTTGTCTCGGTGGAGGAAACTCTTTGTTTCTCTTCGCTGACCGAAAGTATGTTTTATTCTGATTCATCGCGCTCTCCTGCGCTTTCGGTCGTGAAACACAGCTTGATATGATGCACATAAGCGGCAATTATTCCTGAAGCATTGTTCACCTATGTGTTCTCGCGACCCGGGTTCCAGGAACATACGCATCGGCGGGGAGAACCTCGGGACCACGGTAGAACGTGGGTACTGTTAGGGCCCACACCCTCTGAAGGGGACTGTGTCGCACCAGAATGCGGTGATTCCTGCCCCGGGCTAAGTTGGTGGGCCCTTGTCTCCTAACCTACTTCCCGCCAATATAGGCGCGATAAAGAAGCTAAAGAACTGATGATGCAAACACCCTGACGACTTCACGTTCGAGTAATAACATGGACTATCTTTATAGGTTTATATTATGATAAACATTGTATACGATAAATGAGTAAGACGAGTATATAATGAGGATGGAGATAAGAGAAGAAAATAGACATAGAAATAGCCAGCAAACTGAAGACTAAAATGTGACATACGACTCAGTGCAGCTGATCCACCATGCTGAGAATAATGCGTTCATACTGAAGAAGATGTTGCTCAGATAAGGCTGACGACACTTCCACGCGACAGGCGACGCGCGCTCTGACGAGAGACGACACAGCTTGACGAGGCAGGCGCAAGACTGATTGATTGACGGGCGCCGACTCGCTCGATATATTTGCCGCACTTTTGGCACCTTCCTCCATTCGAGTGTTGCGCACGGCGGCCATACATTGGAGCACGGATTCTTTCCAGTGCACAGCGGGTCAAGGTTTCACGAAAGTCGCGACTTGTGTCGTGGCGAGTAGCATTTCCAGCAGAAGCACTTCTGAGCCACGATTTCTCTCTTCTTGCTTACGGGCAGCGAGGATTGGACTACCATGTGAAATGACCACTAGTTTTGCATATTGCGCAGATTTGTGGTGTGTTATTTAGGGGATTCGCAGTATCTTTGTTTGCATGATCATAGGGTCGGAGCCTGGATGGGCGGATGCCTCACCGCTGATGAAGTCCGAAATAGAATTCACTGCGAGGTCATCGTACTTCACCATTTCAAAAAGTACCGGCTCTTCGATGTCTTTGGGGAACCTGTTTAGGATTGCCCCGATCCATGAAGCATCCTTGCAAGTTCGGATGTTTTGTCTCGTGGAGAACATCTGATTCAAAAGCATGCATATTTCGTCCAACACCTTTTCAGAGCTTTACGCTGTACTGTGGCTCTTGGCAAGTCCTTGAGTTGCTGGACGATGCGGGCTCTTTGGCGGGCTTGTTGCCATATTTTTTGTGTAGCGTTCTGGTCATCCACTCGTAATTATGCGGGATCAACTAGATGCCTCAAATTGAGTTGTCGGATCTGCTTTAAAGCCTTTTTTAGTAATAGCATTTTTCTGCTGTGCTAAACGTCGGGTTATTGTGCACGATTTGTTCATAGACGGCCCAGAATTCTGAGAACTACTCTTCCTTCTCAGTTGCTGTAAGAGGTGCGATCGAGAGTAGTGGAAGGCGGCTGTCTGGATACTTCATTTGTGCTACTCGAACTTTGAAGCCCTGTGAGGATATCATTTGTGGTCCGCGCGCGACATATGTGGATGCCTAGATTGCGCCCAAGCCTTTTTCTGTTGCTGTTGGCCTCGGTTAGGCGTGTTCCCAGCATGAAGTGAAGATCGATCGCCACTCTAGCCACGTCGTTAAGACGAGTCTCTCTTGAAGAGATCCTTTCTCCTCCTTGCTTCTCGTATTGTCTTAGCATTCTTTAATTTGCTCGATTAGCGGTTGCAAGCCTGCTTCTGCAACGTCGATCTGTGACATGCTTTCTTTTGTCACATCTATTGTTTCCTCACACTGCACCTCGTCAGGCATGATTGACTGCATTTTGCATTCGACTGTACTTTGGTGTACTTCTGTTGAGGTGTATTGTACACCACTGCTAGTGCCGAACCTTTTGGGTGTTACCACTGCGGGCAGGTCTTTTTCACCTAGGAGGGTGCTGAACCTCTGTGAATTTCTTATCTTCACCTCTGTGGGTGTCGAACCTCTCCGGTTCCACACTTACCTTGTTTTGGCCGAGGCACCGTTCGGTGAAAACGGTTCATGGTATCGAAAAGCATGGTATAACACTTTTCTGCTCTTATTTACGGGAATAAACATGAGAGATGTCCCAGCATCCACAGATAGTCAAACAAGAAGTGTACATGTGACGGGATAAGAACGAAGCAATTTCTGAAAGGGAAACATCAGAGAAGTCGTGGTCTGCTGTGGCAGAAGTCAGGTCAGGTTTGAGATGGGTTGGGCATGGGACAAGACCAACAGACACATGTGAGCTCAGCGCAGCTCCGCCTGCAGGAGCGGGGCATGAACGGGAGTGGGCGCTGTTTTGAGCAAAATCTCAGAATTAGGTTTCGTAACAGCCCAGCCGCCAGGAGAAATTGAGCGAAGGTGATGGATGGGTCTACAAGTGAAATGAAGGAGACTCACTGGGCGGAGTGTTCTCGCAGTGGGGGGCCATTAAAATATAAGACATAATTCGCTTCATCGGAAGCGTGTAGGCCAGAAAAAAATAGAAGATGTGAGCAATGCCTTATACGTGCTGGGCGTACTCAAACATGTTAAAGCCCCGCCCACAATGGGGGGCATGCAACTGTTAAGTGCTTTTTCTACAAATTCATAATTCTGTTCAAAAACGTTCTATAACGTGGATAAGTGGTTAGAGGCTATCGGAGAAATGTGGCCAGATCCTTGAAGTGAGCGGGCCTTGTACTGAGGTCGGCGGGACTAGGTCCAAAAATTTTTAACTCTTCAAAAACGTTCTAAAGCGCGAGAAAAGCGGTTGGAGGTTGTGGAGGGGATGTGGTTAGGCCTCTGAAGTGGGTGGAATTTTCACGGAGGGAGGGGGAGTAAGAACGAAAATTTTAACTATGTTCAGAAGAGCACGAAGAAAATGGCCAGGCTCCCTAAAGTAAGGACGGCCTTCACCTTACGGTGGAGGGGTCTGCACCGAGGTGGGCGGAGCTAACACTGAAAATTCCTTATTCAGCCCAAAGACGTTTTTAACATTCCGGAATCGTTCTATCTGTGAGGACATCATCATTACTCACTTACTTATGGTCATCATCATCATTTGATAAATGCAAAGAATATTCGCTTCTGTCTGTCTGGGTGGTGACTAGGCGGAAGGGTGGCGCCTTTTATGTAGTCAGAGAGATTGTTGTCCCTCTGATAAACGAACGAACGAATAAATACGGTGGTTCAGTGATCTATATTTATTAGTAACGAACGCAAACACCCTAGTTGCGGGTGGTGTACAAGACAGGAGTCCCCTGTTACGAGTAAGACAGAGTAGAGAATCTCCTACTTAAGCCCCGCCCCGAAGAAGCGGTGATGACCGCGGGTTCTGGCCTATGCCAGAACACTCCCGCCGGCCACGATTAATTGAAATTCACACATATGAAGCAATAGAATTTTGAAGTATCAGCGCGCTGCCCATTTAGTCGTCGTAGTCCTTTGAAGTCGTGTTCCTCGATGGGCGCACAGTAGCACGTTGTGTGGTCTCACACATGCCGCACACTGTACGCCGCAGTCGTCATCCTCGGCATGAGCTGACTTGAGGCAACGACCACAAAGGCCGAGCCACGCCATCTGCATGCCTGTCGCTCACGAATGCTAACTTTTTGTGAGGTAGTGATTCACCCATAAAATAGAAGTTCCTAGACCTAGAATAAGTAACTCTAGGAGCCCAAATTTGAAATTAGTTTGTGGCGCGTTCTTTGGTGACAGCTCGGTTTTTCCACTAATAAGAAGGGAAGTCGTCTTGTCTTGGTATACTGTATAAGAACATGCCGCTAGAGCTTCATTGCTTGGGGACGAGAAGAACCAGAGACATACACCTTTCAAAAGCTCATTTTCTCCGCTAATAACTTTGTGGATTGTTATCATAGCGTTATTTGTCACACATGACGTACCCCATTTTTTGTGGAGTCCCATGGAAGCGCGGTCATCGCCTCTTGAATGCGTGATAAAGATCTCCCCGATCAATGATTCCAGTCCAATTAATAATGAATTAACAACACTGAGCGGGCCGTACACAGAATCAGTTTGGCTGACTATATCTCTTTTCGTCAGCGTCATCTTCATTTTAAATTTTGTCTTGAGTGTTAAGCGGTCGTCCTTCTTGTCGTAATGAGCGCCAAGAAGTTTCATTTCACCAAATGGAGTCCGGTTGTTCTTTGGTATTACCATTTTAACAATATTCGAGTTGGAGACATAATGTCGAAGGTTCGTACAGATTTTTGAGAACAAACTCTTCGATTCCCTGTATTTTTGGAGAATCTTCCTGTCAGTTTGTGCTTGAAGTAAAGTACTGCCTATATACAGGTTTCTGCTTGTTTCTGCTGATGATTCGGTCCCTTCCGAGCATGAAAATGCTAGACGTAAAATAGTTGGGAGACCAGGTGACGCAATGATGCTGAATGGTAACCGATTAAAGCGGTACTCTAATATGTTTGACCTCATAATAAGCTTCGTGGTATCTTTTACACACAGTGGGCGGCATAGCTCTTTGTGTGCGTCTTTGGGCCTAATCTGCGTGAACGCGGCCTCATCCTCAAGTTTTGAGATATTGCACTGCAATGGAAGTGGTGCTGTGACATAACCTATGTTGATCGATAATGAATTTTGGTTACTTTCGAAATTTTGCTGAACTTTATTATCAGTGGCGCAATCATCAGAAGAAACTACTAGCCCTTCTGGTTTGAAAAATTCCTCTGGTATTCGATCTTCTGAGTCTTCGTGAATGGCCATCAACCCAAAGGAAACTGACTGATGTTCTGCTGGGTTGTCTAGCCTGCCTCGGCCATAAATTGCTGGACCGAACACGGTTTTTGCGATTCGCAATCCTAAAGTGTGTTCCCTGTGGAACTCCGTCTTCGTCTACCAGAACGTGATATCTGTCGAGTCCAACTAAAATTTTGGGCACCTGTCGCTCTCCTTGTAAATTGGAACTTGCGACGCAGATCTAATTATGCACAAGGAAATTGGCATCTTCTTCTGTTAGTCTTACCGAAGGAAATCCTTTTGTTACGATTGGTTTGGTTTGTACGTTGAAGCGTAGTTCTTTCAATATGCGGATCTAACTCTCAAAGGTACAGTTGTGCTATCGAACCGTTCAACGTGTCCTCCACCGACATTGTAAGGTTTCTGTGAAGAGTTTCGGAAGCCCAAAGTCGTTTGCTAATTTCTCCTCAATCATGGTTTTGTGAGCTCCAGTATCAAAGAAGAAGAGCACTTTCTCGAACCTTTCATTTTTGTTATTCCAAAGATTGCTCTCTGCTGTCATAAGAATCAGTTGTTCATTTTTGCTCGTGTCGATCTTCAAGCGGTCGTAATCCTGCTCAATTTGAATGACCTGGGTGTTGGTCTNGGCCTTCCCTCTCAAGCTGTTTTTGAGTAGAACAATCTTCTCAATTGTGCTAAGGTCATTGCTCGAGTGAATGAGGGATTCATAAACAGCCCAGTACTCTGGAATTCTTCTTCACCACCGTAAAATTTCGGTAGGCTGATATTGGGCGGTTTGATTGACCGCATCCTGGAGGTGCTCTCAGAATCCGGCGCCTTCGAATTCCTTGAGACCAATTTGTTTGGTTACTACTGTGGGTTGATGAACCCTCACTGTCATTATTAGCGGAAGGTAATTTAAGCTTCCTCTGAGCTTTTGCTAAATTTACTTTAGCCTCAGTTAACTGAGCTTCCAGTATGTGAATAAAAGCTTCGGCACTCGCCAAATCTTGCGGATATTAAGATTTTTTTCAATTTCCTGAATCTCTATAATGAGTTCTTTTTAGTCGGTCTTTTTTGCATTGGCATTATACGAATAAGTGCTGAAGATATAAGAGTAACATTTGCAAGAGCTCTTTCGTAAAGTTCTTCCTCGTTTTCCGGGTACTCTGGGCTTGCTCCATAGCACTGATATTTTTGTAATAGAGTGGCTAGGGCTGTGGCGCCAGCAATAATTGGTTTTTTGTAAAAGTAGAGTGCCATATTGATATCTCTACTTATTTCCTTTACTAACTTCGCTGCTGTTGAGCGGCTGTTTTATTAGTGATAACGTATTTGCTGTGATTTAGCAAGTAAAAGTATGCTGCTTTCGAGCGATTGTCTTGCAATAAGGAAAAGATAAGCTAAGTCCGGTGGAATTAGCAATAATTCCCTACTTTCGAGCGATAAAATGAGATACGTCTGTTAAATTCGACTAGGAATTTAGCAAACAACAACGCAATAACGCTGTTTTTCGCAAAACTGTTGTTTGCGGTTTTTTGGGCTGACTGAGTCCCAAGGACAGGCGATTTGCTGACCTTAGAACGGCTTCAGCCGATGCACCAAAAAATGTGGTGACTAGGCGGAAGGATGGCGCTTTTTATGTAGTCAGAGAGATTGTTGTCACTCTGATAAACGAGCGAACGAATAAATACGGTGGTTCAGTGATATATATTTATTAGTAACGAACGCAAACACCCTAGTTGCGGGTGGTGTACAAGACAGGAATCCCCTGTTACGGGTAAGACAGAGTAGAGAATCTCCTACTTAAGCCCCGCCCCGAAGAAGCGGTGGTGACCGCGGGTTCTGGCCTATGCCAGAACAGTCTAGCTGTTCAGAAATTCAATATTACCTGGAGAGGCCGTTGAAATTAGGGATGCTCGGACCTCCGGCACGTTAATAAATTTGCTTCAAAAAGCCCAGACAGCGGAAAAATTGGGCAAATGTTAGGAATAGGTCAACAATTCGAACAAAGGGGACCCATTCGCAGTTAGACGAATGTTCCCGACGTTTTTGCATGAACTCATAGCACATCATTGCCAGAATCTCAAGGAGTGAAGCTCAGATCACAAACCTCATTTCTGTCTGACGCCTTCTTTGTTGTGACGCTTGCTTGTGTGCGGGGCCCAACTGATTTATGTAGCACCGCTCTCAAATATCTTTTATTTCTCACTTAAATATAATAAAAACAAAACCTGGAAAGTTGTGTATAAGGACGAGCAAACTGATTGGTACTATGGTTTAGGCGCGAATCGAATCAAATCTATTGTTAAAAAGGTCGTAGAGTGTAGAAGAAAGATAAATGAATTCAACATGAAGGGTTTTCTAGACTAAAAACAAATTGTCGATCCTCGTCGTGTTAGACTGCCAGTCGTCCTCTTGCAGCTCTTATCCTTCTTGCATCAACGACCCATCCACCTTTTATGGCATATTAGAGAAGACTCAAAAGAACGATGTGAATATGTGAGATTTCCATTCCAACGCTCACTACTGGCCGTTATCACTTGTTATCAGCTACTGTTACGAACCATCCACAATCCCGATGCACCCACATCATTTTATGACCCCTTATCAACCTATGTTTTTATCGGCTTCTGACACCCACCAACTCTCATCACCTTACACCCACCATCCCTATCTCTTTCACCCTTAACGCCCATCGGAATGTCATAGCTCGGCCTTCAGGATAAGGGAGTCACAGATTCAGTAGCTGTAATGAGCGGGAAACATGATGACATAGAAGGCGCTCTTTCTATAGCTTCTTTCCTTCTCAATTAATGCCACTTCCCGTCACCTTTATACCTTCCCAAGTTATATGATCTGAATTTGTGGTAACGTAAGGGCTGCCTTCATAGTCGGCCGGCTGGGGGCGGCGCTTGCTACTTGTTTACAAGCTGAGTCTTGATCGGTACCGCAAACGAGTAGCCCCGGCGGACTACGAAAGCAGTCAAGCTATTGATTTTCCTTGTCGCACACATATATAATCTGACAACATATGCGTTCACACACATGTATACATGTAAACACTTGCACATATGCACCTATCTGCACACACACAATAACATACACACATATACACGCACAAGTTTCGTAAATCACATCACGATTGTTAGTTAATCCCGTTGATGGGATACGCCACCGTAACTGGCTTCTATTCAGTATCGTCACGTTTTGAGTGCTGTATCCCATAAGTTGGCCCGCCGTTCCAAGCCGATGGAATTATTGCTACTAATCCCCTCCCGAATCTGGTACCAATCAAGCGAATCCGGTAGGTCTGGGCGGGTACCGATCCTTGATTCGCTCCGTGGGCCATGCCTATAAAGAAGGGCCGCTTGACAGTACACCACCCCCATGCTAGTACACATCCACGTACGTAAGCAAACAAATACGCGAGCACTTCAGCGGACGCATTTAGCCAAGTCTTTGCCCACCAGTTGCACGCTATACTTGCGTGACTTCAAAGAACGTTTGGAATAGATTATGAATTTCGAAGTTGGTTGTGCCCACTTGCCCCTCGTCTCCCTTTCTGATCATGTACACGTTTCCCTTTAAACAGCAGTCAATTTTTTCTTAGGATTCTAAAGCACACTGAATAGTTGAATAACTTTATCAATATAACTTACGAGGTTCACAATGCATTAGTTGCTAAGATTTCGGCGAAACCGCCTTGTGCATTAAAGGGTGAAATTAAACTTATGAAGATACCCGATCGAACATCTCAACACCCTGCGAGACCTTCATGAACACCCTACTCATCAAACCATCTAAGGTGGATGAAAATACTGTGCATTCCTGATTAACAGAATCCGCCTTCGTGAGTGACGTATCGGCTGTATCGATTTCAAAAATCGCGGTCACAGGCTAGCTTATATAGGGGTGAGTTCGCGCTAACATACATGGCACATGTTCCGTTTTAAGGCACTCTGCGAAGTTGATTTGAGAACACGTGAGTGTTAGTAAGGTGTGACGGGAAGTATTGAAGTAGTTGTGTCAATATGACGTTGAGAATCCATCAATTCTGTCAGTGGGACCACCTACGCAACTGATAGGTCGACGTCATGGCCAAAATAGAAGTGCTCGTGCTCGAACGTCTCTGTGCTGTTTATCGGTGACACTGGCAGTTGCTTCATGGCTTGCCCTACGCACGAAGTCAAGCTATGAATCAGTGGAGGGGATCAGCGAAAGCCTACGGTACTTTCTCATGAGGCGGCGTGGGTCTTGAGAGTGGACGGAGCGACGACGTGCAGATACAGGGACATGGTTGTGAATGGTGTCCTGCTGATAAACATATTCACCATCATGCCTGATGGATGGATTCTGCAGCGACGTGACGATCCAAAGCATATATCAAGTATCGTGGGGGCTCATTTGATGAACAAAAGTCAACAAACAAAGACTTCTCGATTGGTCAAGCCAATCTCCACAACTCCATTAGAACACGTATGGGGAGAGCTTGGGAGGTTGCGTTTGAAGAGGCTAACAACAAAAACATGGATGAGAAATTTGCTCAGTCAGCTACAGGATGGAAAGCAATACCGCTGACTTTCATATGGGAGCTGGTATTATTATAGTACGTAGTTGCCGGTACTTTATAGGAAAGAAATCTGCCGCGGCAGACCCCGCAGCCGCTACGTTTCATAGTTTTATGTATGTTGAAAGCATGCAGAGGCTCCGCCTCCTTCCCTTAGTTTTCTCGACCGAGGAGACAATACGGTCGTTCCGGGCCTGTATTCAGTCGTTCTTGACCCGTAGTCTTCAGTTACTCCTCGCCTTCAGTCTTCAGTTGTTTCTTGCCTTTGGTCCTCAGTTGTACATTGCATTTGGTAGTCATCAGTCGTTATCAGTCTATGTCAGTAATCAGTCGCACAATAAAGGCTTGATAAATAAAATCTGTGTGTCGAAGCCCGTACAGAATTCTGGTGCATCGGCCAACCTTAACCCACCAAGTCCCTCGTGGCACACGAAAACCATTCTACCCAGACGAAAGAGAGAGACACCGGGCAAAATAACACTTCTCTTGCAGAACTTGGAGCATGAGCACAACTTGTTACAGACAATTTTTACAAAAACACGGTAGAGCCAAACCACCCACCAACAGAAGATCATGAAATCCGCATTTACTGCCACAAAAGGCTATGCGAACTGCAAATAGCTTTGGACAATATTACAACCAGATTGAGTGCGTTAAAAGAAGTGTATCACGATATGATGACTACATACGCAGACGCAACTAAAGCTGAGAAAAAAGACATGCTCCAAGAAATGGACGACCTCAAACAAAGGTCCAATTTTCGCACATTAAAGCAAGAAGCCGAAAACATGATAATGGCACTCAAAGCCAGGAAACGAGCAGTTGATACACAGATCGCTTTCCTCGATTTGAATCGCACCCACCTCCCAACAAAGGCCCCGGCCACAATAATGCCGGCCACATGAGCGAAGAGGAACTGAACAATTCAGTCGTCGGCAAAGCGAGCAAACGAATGTTGAAGAATCTCAACCAATACGTCACAACCAAGATTATCCTACTATGGAACCCAACCAAGTGGAACTCTCCTCACTATTGAAAATAAGATACCGACAAATAAAACTTCCTCAACTCGACGGTGAAAACATATCATGGGAAGAGTTTTGGGATACTTATTCACTTATACATAGTTGACCAAAATTCGCAACTCGGAGAACTAGAAAAGATTCTCCATTTCAAGGATGCAATACGTGGCAAAGTATTCAATGCAATAAAAAGCATCCCAATGAAAACATCCAACTACAAACTAATTGTTGATATATTGAAGTCAAAAATTCGGTAATAAAGGCAATAACAGACCACCAATAGTGCAAAAACTACTACACCTACCTAAAGAAGGCGCTACAGCAGAAAAGTGTGCAGAAACACTCGATAAGGTAAACGACCTTGTGTACCAAATGGTTGTTACAGGATATGACGTACTGAGAAAGCATGGCCCCATCTGGATCGACACCATTCTAACCAAATTTCTTTATGATGTAGTCAAAGAACTTATGAAGAGAACAACACAAGATCCAACATTGACAGTAGGCACCCTATTAGACGAACCTAATACGGAAGCCTCCCCTAGAGTAGTCTTCGAAAAACGATTCGCCTCACTCTCAACAAGCCATACAACCTCCACCGATTAATTTGATCCCAGATCTGTTCCAAAGCAGCTATGTCTTTTTTGCCACCGCACTAACCATCAAACTAAGAATCGCCGTATGGTGATTATGGCATCAGAAGGCAGAGCCGCATTGAGAGGCCTACTAGTATGTTGAAAATGTTTCGCTGCGAACCATAAAAGACGAGCGTGTCCCACAGAAAACTGTACAAAGTGTAACGGGGCCCATCACACGTCCCTTTGTATCAAACTCGCACTTCCGAACCCCCCCCCCCCCCCCCCCCCACGACAACATTCAGAGTCAGGGTCACGAACACCAATCTTTTCACTGCAGTAACCAGCCAACAAAAACTTCGCCTCGTCACCAAGACAGCGAAGTGCGGGAACGCTCTCCAGCTGTTCCAGCTGCATCCAAAAAGGAAGAAGGAAATAATATAAGAAGTTTTTCTCATCAAATGAAGGCGCTAGGCTCCGAGAAACAGCTGGTCCTCATGACGGCAGAAGGTCAAATTAAAAACAACAACACTGGCATCTTCGAGCACATCTTGATTTTCCTTGGTTCTGGAGCGCAGTGCAACCTCATTGAGACAAGCGTCGCAGAATCGCTTGGACTCCACAAAGGAAAACCATACCAGTGCACCATTTCGGAGGAAACATCGGGACATACATATCGCATCGAGTGACAGCTGTATTCGAAACATGGTTCAGAGAAAACATCTCATTGAACCTGATAACGAAACCACTGCTAACCAACGCTTTCCCAGCAGCTACCTCGTCAAACTCTGTAATACAATTCTTCAAAGAAACCAATATCCTCCTTTCCAATACTGCGACTAATGGGGAATCTATAAAACCATCGATACTAATAGGAGTAGAATCGTTCGAGCACATCGTACTCCTCGGTTCTGCCCCAACTAGGCTTCCCTCTGGACTTCTGGCACAAAATGCCGTATTTTGACCTGCTGTCTTTGGCAGACAAACCACTTTACCAACCAAACAAGGAACATCATATGTTCCTATGCCCAGAAGTGATATCCGAAATCAAACAAGAACTCAGAGACATGTACAAACTAGAAGGAATGGGCATACCACCGGCGAATACAACAATGATGACACTGCATACAACTACATGGACAGCTTCCCAAAGCATATAACTACCGAAAACAGAACAATCACAGCTCCTTTCCTTCTCAAGGATAACATAGTGAACCTTGAAAATAATTATGGCAGCATCAAGACTGAATTCTCTTTTCAAAATCCACAGAGCTCACGAACTACAGAAACAATGGTACATCAAAATACTAAAGGAGTACGAAAATAACGACATTATCGAAAAAACCCTTGGCGAAGAAAAGTACCAGCCCAACATCATCACCTTCTACTCACCTCATTCAGGAGTATGGAGGAAAGAAAAACCCACTCCGTTAAGAACTGTATTCGGTGCTTCATCAAAAGCAAAAGGGAAACTTTCACTCAACGATGTGATGCACACTGGAGAAAGTTTCACAAACAAAATCCAGGACATACTTACAATGAGCCGGTGGTGCAAAATATTTTTCACCGCAGACATTCGAGCAGCATTTATTCGATCCGGATCACTCCTGAGCATTGCAACTTGCTACGATTCTTGTGGTTCAGAGATCCTAACCTACCACCGAGCCCGGCTAATGTTATACACTACCGATTCATAAGTCTTCCATTCGGAACAAAAGCGTCTCCTAGCATTCTAAATATGGCCATATCCACATTTCTCAATGGGATAGGCACGGAACTCTCAAAGAAATACTGAACAATATCTACGTCGATAACGTCTTCTTAGCAGCAGAATCAAGCGTGGAAGCAATACAAAGCTCTCGAAAGCTCTTCAGCCAAATAGGGATGAATCTAAAAGACTTCATCAGCAATTCGACCGAGGTCACTACCATGATTCCAGAATCTATTGAAGGAAAAGCAGGCTTCACCAAATTGCTAGGTGTAAGCTATAACACCGACAATGATCGAATATCACTACACTTAAAGTCATCACCGAGAGAAAGGATGACCAAACGAGAACTTGTAAGCGAAGTACACAAAATATACGACCCACTCAGACTCGCATTACCCTTATCGCTGAATACCAAACTATTAATGCGAGAGGTTGTTTTGATGAAAAGCCCATGGAATAGCGTACTACCACAACACTACGTTGATAAATGGAACGAAATTCACACGAAGATCAACGATACTACCATTTCGCTCCCCCGTAATATCGGAAGAGGAAATGAAAAAACGGGAAAATCCACCCTATGGATTTTCGCCGACGCTAGCCAACTCGCCACCGTATTTTGCGCTTATGTGACCCACCTTCCAAATCATCACACAGATGGACTCTTATGCGCGAAAGCCAGACTGGCTCCACTCAAAAGGAAGCTATCGATCCCGCGACTCGAACTCATCGCAATATTGATATCCTTGCGGCTAGCAAAAACAATATTGCACGTATACAAAAAAAAAGATTAAGTCGCTTCACATCGTGAATGACAGTGAAATTGCACTCGCATGGCTACAGTTATCACGGAAACTCCTCGTTTTCGTATCAATTCAAGTCGATCGTATACACAAGTTAACTCGCCAAATTCAAGAGCTCAGCATCACTCTGAACTTCAAATACATAAAATCAGCCCATAACCCAGCCGACATCGCCACTCGACCGACAGACAAAGAACAGTTTCGAACCAGCGATTGGCTAACAGGACCACAGTGGCTCCAAATACCTGAACCGCAATGACAAATCTACACGCCACGCAGTGAGGCTGAAGTCACAAGCGCCGACACCGTCGACGCTGAAGACAATAGCACAACCAGCTGCGCATACGTAATCAAAGCAAAACCACCAGAACATATACCCATTATCGACCTTACACGCTTCCGCCATTACTCACAGGCATTGAGAACACTCGCGCGCTATGAAAGCGCTTGCGCACTGGACATTGAAGCTCACAAGGGAAGGATCCCAAGTCGAAGTGGCCATTTGAAATGAGACCTATGCTGCTAGACGTATTTTTTGACGCTGATTTCAAATCTGCATTCAAAATCTGCCAAACGA
>UZAF01017453.1:16093-32171 GCA_900617895.1 Haemonchus placei
CTGATTCCGATTGTTCATGAGTCTGAGGCTTCTAACCTTTAGTATGCAATTTTTGTGCGTTTCTTGTATAAGAGTTTTTGGCTCTTGACGGACTCCTAATGGACAACAATGAAATAAGTACTAAGGTGCAAAAGACATTTGGCTATAGATGGCTTGCGTCTCTATCATCACCCATTCTCTTCGACCTTACAATCCTAGGAATGAATGTTGAGTTGCCTTTAAGTATACCACTTGTTGGCAATTACCACCCGGTCTGAACTGCCTTTCAAAGCAGTTCTATAAATTCCATTGACTAACTGCAGCTCCGCGTTCTCCCTAAGAGATATCTAGAGCCTTTTTTTGTAAGGAGAAGAAATGTGCTGCTTTTTTTTATCACTAAGGAGATTCGACTTACAATACATTGGGATTCGCAAATTCCGCTCAGAAAAGATTTACTAGGTTGATGCAAAAGTCAGGAGAGTCGAATGCGATTTTGGATTGATTTCCAATTTTTTAGATTCTCACATACCGAGCTACAGTAGCGCTCAAAAGTCTTCGGTGAAATGGTTCTTCAGCCGTCCTTTTGAGTCGTAACTCTTTTCCTACTGGACATAATCATGCGAAATTTCTATATTTTGAGCGTGGGTGTACTGTGAATATTTACCACTATTAACCTGCAATCTGATTCCAAAGGGCATGAAAATAAAATCGACTTAAAATACGGATGATGGTCCTTCTGAAATCTCTTTCCTTTTCGTCATGTCAAAAGTGTACGAGCGGTAATGCCGAACACTATAGATGAGAAAAATGCTCATAAGGTGCGAATAAGTGCAGACGTCAACAACTTTACTTTTGGCAAAATCAGCTACCGCAACAAACACCTTGCTCTATCTGTGGATGTTGCAGCTTCGCAGTCAAATAGTGTTGGGTAGGGTGAAATATGCTCTAGTTAATCATATCCAAATTTCGCGCGATTTGGTTCACTAAGAGAAAAGTCATGAACGAAACAGCGTCAAAGCATTCAACCGAAGACTTTTGAGCGCTACTGTATGTGAACAGGTACCAACACTACCTTTAGCAATCATCATCTTTGTGATGTAGCTTACAGAATGTCCTTCGAGCGTTCCAGAACTGTAGTATTCCTTCTGCTGCAACACGAAGAATCCTACCGCTCTAAAACTATCCAGAAGTGTCGTTACAAGCTATATGATTAACATAGCTAAGGACGATTAAAAGAAAGCCTTAGTGAGAATGAGCATCCTATTTGAAGATATTATACAAAGTCTTGAAGGGTCCATCAAAGAAAATCACTGCATCTACCGAGATAGCATCATCTCAGCAAATACGATGTTTCTCCTCTATGGATCGAAGCATGAAGCAGGAAGAAAACGTCTAAACTTGTTCACGAGTCGTTGTTCTACTGAAAAGAAAATTAATCTCGATAGAAAGCGGTGCAGAACGATTGTGTCCTCTCGGATGTAGATCGTTAATAGTGTGGAATTATACTGATGTCCCTGAGCTCATTTGCTTTCAATGAAAAGGGCTAACTGGAGTAGAGGAGAACACTTTCTTCCATAGAAATCACGGGATCGAGATTGAACGCATCTTTGATGACTCGACATTAAATTACTGAAAATTAGTTGAGAATTGTTATGGCATCCATCGTAGAACCCTTATCTCGTGCCATTCGAATACCCCTTGATACGGGCGTTGCAGAGGTCATTGAATGAGAGAACCTTATTGAAGATGAGGATATCAAATCTTACGTATCCCATTTTTTGTCAAAAGTTTTTGAGAGGGAGAAACTTTGAAATCACCTCAAGCATTGCAAAAGAGAAACGAATAGAAAGAGGTTGAGGTCCATTCATTAAGAGAAAAAAAACCTTTTCGAAAAGCTCAAAATCCCAAATACTTCCGAACGACCCAATTGCTCGAACGCACTGCAACTCATTGTCAGACGTAGTAGCTCTTGGTCTCAATTTTTCGTAGGCGCTCGTGACTCAATTATTCCCTTACTGTCATTTTTCAGCATTCAGTCTGTGCTATTGAATTTAAAGAATGTCGATCTTGATCATAGCACGCCGCTAGTTACCTATACGCTCCCCGGGTGATTTCAAAATGCCTATAAAGTTCTTTTTCTTTTCCTCTTCGCAAGTTATCGTGATAAAACAGTATGTGACACATTCTTTATTCGTTGTTCTCGTAGTGAAAATTTTTGAAGATTCTGTGACAGAATACCATATACGTCTATGTAAAAACTAAAGTTATCTCACTTTGAATACAAGGCATATAAACGTGAAGAAAATTGAAGCGAATTTGGCGGATGAGGAAGGAAACGAATCGTCTAAAGCACGAAAAGCCGTGAATTGCGATAAAATCAACATAAAAGGAACATCCCAGTTTGAAGAAAAGTTTTGTAGAATGCAAAATTTCGCCTCCCACAACGCCCGAGCCGCGCTCTCTTTCGCCACTGCTCCAGGCCATCGCTGACAACCCGATGCATCCATGTCTTCTGTGTTGGCCTAAGTGCCCACCAAAAATCATTTTCATAATCCCGTCTTGAGAAGCAGCTGATTTGGATGCCAGATTTTAGATCATCACTTGAAAACAAAACAAATCTAGATGTATAAGTCCATTTCAAATGCCCACACCGATGCGATTCACGCGTCAATGTAATGAGGTCATCGCACAAAACGCGCTAAAACATCGTGCGTACCATCATAATGGAAGAAATAAGAACCTAAAAGTAGAATAAGTAGAAAAATGACCAACTATGCACGTTTACAGAAGGATTGCATTTTCTAGGATCAAGAAATTTAAAGTTACTCTTATTTTGAACGTTTGACAAGTAAATTGTTGACCTATGAGGTGAATTCCTAATCTCGAAAGGGCTTCATTGCCATAGTAAAGAGATTTGCTCTAATTCATGGTGAAGCCGTGGACTACTGCAAATTTATTTGGTCCATCTCAACAGAAAGGTTTTGAAACGATGCCGCGTGCGCGAAGAGCTTCAATGGGGTCACGCGTGAATCGCCCCCCCCCCCCTCGACTCGGGATCTTGGCTCGAGACCCCCTCTACGTGGTCATAAAGACCTTCCAGACGAAAGATAGTCGTTTACAAGCTAAGTAACCGTGTGATAGCAATAAATGGTCGGGAAACTGAAAAGCAAAGCCAAGCAGACATATTTAAGCACCCTTCTCGACATAGTTCGAAAGGCACGGTATCGTTGCTGCACAGAAGGCTTATATGACGCGACGACATATACTATGGAAAATAAAGGAGCCTATGCAAAATGAATCTACCTTGCCAAATATTACATTCATTGGCGTTTCCAACGACTGCACAAGATCCCAGTTTTCGTTGTCAAAACTATCGAAGTTCTGGGAAAACAAAGATTCAACACACAACTATGAAAAAGACTAACAACTTATAAATAATCCGAATCTTATATGTAATTATAAGCTATGTCCGCTTCGCTTTCCACGAAAGCTAGTTCGAGCTTCACAGGTTGCTTGAGAAGTATAGAAAGAAATTCTTCCGTGAAACCAAACATCCAGTAAATGCGACGGATATCGAAGCGACGAGAGTACTGCAGGAAGCCTGCCACCGTGACCACATTACCTCTGCGTTTGATCACAAGCTAAATAGTTTTCTGTTATTATAAATGGTTCCAAATACTAACATTTGAGAAATAGCTGTCGAAAATTCCACAATAGTCACAAATTTCTCTGATAAGGCGCGGGAATTTCACAGAAATACGATAATTGTACGCTAAACTCCTGTATGAGAACAAAATATCTGAATATTTCATATCGCATATCGCAGCCGGTTGATCGAATTCAGATCAGAATTCATCATCTACATTCCTTCTGCCAAGTCTGAAATCTTGGAACCGTGAATTGACAGACAGCTCAGAAGAGATTTCGATACTAGTTCCATGGACTTAAAAGCAGAGCATCGAAATCGAACTCGAGTATAAACACGAATACTTACTTTGCATCCAATATGAAATCAAATATGCAAGGAAAAGAGACCCAAACGTGTAGAGCTCATACAAGTTAGTAATATCCTTATATTGCAATTCCATAGCAACTTAGCATGCACATTTCAAAAAAGTTTGGATTATGCAAAGTTTCTGTCAGGTACTTTTTTAACGACTTCATATTATAATAAACTATATAACCAATATTTATTGTTATTATAAGTATCTAATGTCGGGGTCGTCATGCTGGAGGGTCTTCCCTTCTCGTCGCATGTGATGTGTATTATACTGAAAGCCCGATCAAAAGACAATGATTGATAGCGAAAAAAAGACGATTCTAGGAATAACCTTGCTGAAAAAAGGATGCAGGATGCTTTGCATAAAAGAGAGTAACGACGCCATTTGGAAAAGACTACCCGTGAGATGGCGTAAAAGTGACAGTAGAAAGGAGTAGAACTTCAATAAGCTCTCAGATAAAATATCTGACAGAAATTGGAGAACGAGGCTCCATTTTCGTTAATTCACTGGCAACAGTGGGTGGAGAAACGATTTCAGCTAGACTTGTTCGATTTAATAGTAGAGTGTTACATAGCTCCTAAGCTCGCAGATGCTCCTTACAATCACTACTATCATGATAAAAATTTACTTGAAAAAATCGTATAAAAAATTCTAGACCTCTCTGAATACCTGAGATGAACTCACCTCCTCACCAGAAATTACCACATTTTGGGGGAAAAATCCACGTATAAATCGGCGGATAACCTCGTCGTGCACAACCATGAGCGGTTGTGATTGTCTGAATCCTAAACGAAAAAAAAAACTTAGACGGAGGTTAGTGGGTCAAGAGTATAATCACGTAATTCCATCATTATGGGGGAGTTTCTAGTCGAAAAATCAATACATTAACTCCGTCTGATAATACAAAATTCCAAACCTTCTAAATTCTGTGAATGCCATGATAACCACGACTTTCGAACACCGATATGGTGCGGCTTCTGCGCCATTTCATAGGTAAGCAGCTGTGACCGATTAGTCGTTGACTGAAAATATGAAGTCACAAAATTGTGCTTTAATGACAATGCATATCAAAATCAAACGATAACAATAATACTACAACTATGTAGTATTTCTTCAGCAGTTTATTTTCTGCTCAACTTGAGTTTACTTGTTCAGTTCAAAAGAAGGTAGGAATTCAATAAGGTCTTGAGCATTCAATTGAAAGAATTGAATTGACATTTTCCGCCTGTAAATGATGGAATAAGGCGTAACAGTAGAGCACGCAGAAGGTAACCTCAGTGCTGTGGAACGTTCGAATCGCGATTTGCAATTCATCCGGTTTCCCCTCAGGTTCTAGCCACGTCTTCAGGTTTCAGAGAGAGATAGCGGTAAGATCCTTACGAAAGGCACAGTACGTGGAATTCAAGGCTCCTCTAGACACGGACGGCTACGACGACTCGATGCACTCGTCCCCCTATGCCAACTCCACTGTTCCATGGTTCGCTGCTGGAAGTCGTGGAGGTAACCATGTATCCATCACCTCTCTTCGTCAAGAGCCTATGGCGCCACCAACTGCGCTCCGTTTTTCTCGCCGACATTATACACTGAAATCGCATGTTCTATGGAATCTGATCCACCGATATCGGATTTGTTAGGAAAATGGTCAATCATTTGAATGATATAGTGTTGTGGCTGGAACACGTCAGGCTGATCTTCATGGATACAAATGATCCTTCTGGGTCGGGTCGTTATTCGACTGAGGACTAAGGTGCAAAAAAGGAGTTATCAATCATACTATCGAGACAGCTGTAAAAGCTGAAATTCGAAATAGTTATGAGACACCAATAACAGCTGATTGGGGCCATATCACCACCGGATTTCTCGCTTTTTTTTCTAAATAACTCTAGTTTCCAAATATCGTTATCAACTATCCGCGGAGTTATCGAATCAGTCAGTGAGATAATTATTGTGTCTTATTGTGCATCAACTGCAAATCACGAATGGCAAAACTCTGCTGTAACTGCCTCACCTTGCTGCTATATCCGACACCAAGCCATCTTTGAATGCATTGAGGGACAGGGAATAAGGGACTTTGCTGTATAAGCTGAGGAATCGAAGAAGAGAAGGTATGGGCATGCGGTTTCCTGAGGACCGTTGGATGAGGGCGGATACCTACTGGGTTTCGGCTTCAAACGAACATCAGGAGGGCAGCCAGTTTAAGGCCAATTTGCCTGCAAAAGGAATGATTCCTTCTTCATAGGTCGAGAGAGCATAGTCAGTAGAATACATCAGGTTACAACATTGCCGATTAGGGATGTACTAGCATCAACTCAAGCAAATTGATGTACAAGGGACGATAGGCGACAAGCGATCTAGTCGACCCCTCCCCCACCTAGTTTCACACTTTTTTCACAAATCCGCTCAAAAATCTCCTAGAGAAGTTGACAGAAGTTGAATAATCCGTCCGCAAAAGCTGCTGCAAAACTAAAAAGTAGCAAAGGGACAAGGACATTGTCTCTTCTTCAAATAATGAAGAAACATCAACTTTTCCTGTTCTATACTCATTGAAAGCCCTTACTATGTGTTATAAGTTGAAACAGGAATCATCACGAGAAATATGCCAACTTACTCTGTACTTCCCGGCTTGGTTCTTATCAAGACGTGAAGAAGTAGCAATACCTCTAGTGAGAACTGACGGTAAAGGTCGAGCCGATGAACAATTGGTGGTAAACATTATCACCAGAAATCTGGAACTCGAACATTTCTCAAGACAGCAGATTCAAAGCTGAGCAACGAGCACTAGGAATTACGTCCCGGAACAATAGCTTCCCTTAGAGAAACCCAAAAAAGGATTATGAACACTACTCCTCAAATTCATTAAAATTTAAAACAAGGCTTGCATTTAGATTGGTACAACATATTGTTATTAGAGCGCGCAATTGCTGGGTCCGTATGGAACGGGCATGAATCCTGTTTAACATTAATCGCACACAACTGCATAAAACATTAGACATCATTAGAAGGAATAATAAATCTGGGTGAAAATGTAGTTGGGGGGTGCCAGCGCCCTTTTGTGCTCTGCGTTTCTTCAGTTCTTATCTAATCTATTCATTCCACCCATCCCGGAGCTCCTCCCTTTCTAAAAGTTAGGGAGGGATCTCCACGGTGCGTGAACCAGTTGGATGTTCATTACTTACCCCATCCCAGCTTTTTGCACGAGATAATCATCTCTTCCACCCCGGAGCTCTTCCCCTAACTTTTAGAAGGGGAGAAATTCATTTCTGCGATCTCTATGCACTTTGCCGCCGGTGTCAGAGAAGCAGAGCACAAAAGGGCGCTGGCAGCCCCCAACTACATTTTCACCTAAATCTGCATTATCAAGCCACTTTCATACAAAAACTCTGCTATCCAGAGCTATTCCGACTAAGCATTAAAACTGTGACATATAAGGTGATGTTAATGGAACGAGCCTACCTCAGAATTCCTAGACACACTCAACGAACGGCTACACTTACGTTGTCCTCAATCTATCTGGCTAGCATATCAAGTTTGAGAAAAACGCTTACGATGCAGTATTGAAGGTATAGATGCCGTCTTAGTCTTTCTCCTTTTGGACGGCCTGGTAGGGCCCTGAGATTTCAGCAGCCTCTCCCGGACGGCCCTTTCGGACGCTACAGTAGAGACTGGGTGGATTCTTGGCAGTTACCCAGGGTGTTTCAAAGAGGATAAGGTCCCGAATGGCTTTCACTTCCCAGCCACTCGAATGCAGGGGCTCCCAGATGCTCGGCCTTATTGGAGACGCCACAGTTGGAGTATAAGGGTTTATTCGTCGTAGCCATCCCTTTTATGAGGACAGATCCGTCCTCCGTGATCCTTGTTCGTCTTCTCCATTTGCACGTTTACCATCCTCCCCTTCACTAAGAGTTGCTACCCAGGGTATTCCAGAGAGGATAAAGCCCCGAATCGCTTCTCCTCCAGTTCCCAACTACTTGAATGCAAGCTTTCAGCTGATATGGGGTACCAACAGTGCCCGTAAACTCTTCACGCACGTATGCATGGATGAACAAGGTAGATATCGAACCAACACATTGGATACATCGAGTCCATCTCCTGAATTCACCTGCGTTTCTTGTCAAATACGAATACTACATATTACTATATAATACTGGTAGGTAATTTCAAGGATGACTTTCATGTGCACGTTGCTGCGGTCCCCTTGGTACCCCCGGGTTACTTCACTTGCATTGCAGTAGAAGAAGTATTTACACCATGTCTCTTCCTTGGGTACACCGCCTTGTTAACTGAGCAAGACTCTTGACTATTACGATGCTTGCTCCATGATGCTAACGTTCGCTGGTGAAACTGATGAATACAATCAAGCACAGTTGGTAGTGGACATCCATCGAAGCAGCCGTTTTCGATGGCGATTTGAAATTCCGTGACACGGTACTCCCAATTCCCATGGAATATCTGAATTCAATCAAACTCGGGTTCACATCCCTTCCAAATACACTAGACTATAATTAAAGAACTTTTATTCTGAAGTAGGCTAAGGTGCAATGTAAAACAATTATTTTTTTTCAAACGAATACACGCATGTGGACGACGTCAATTTGTGAAATATAGAGCTTGTGAGTAATGTAACTACTTGAGGAATATTGTAACAAACTAATGCGTTACTTCATGTTCATCAACGTGACACAAAACGTGACTTCAACAAAAGTGAAACATGATTTACTGCACATGAAAAATATCACCGGATGGTAAGGCAGGAAGCTGAGTAAGTTTGTGCTTGGAACTTCCAGTAAGTATAGATTTGGAATAGGCAAATTAGGATTCAAAGTGTAAAATCTGGTCAAAGATCTTTTCTGAATTAATATACAAATGTAAATGCTCAAGGGCGACAAATCTTTTAGTGGCGCTCCACAAACTCGACCACTTCGTCCTTCGGATGATCAACAGCCCACTTCACGTGTAACTCTGCCGTTTTCCCGTCTTGCAACGCGATGGTCCACTCGAGAATACCACCTTTCAGTCGGCATCCTTCTTTGGGTAATTCTGCCGCAGTCGTTAAATCTCCTGAATCAAGGACTGGACTCACATAATTTTTTAAAGGAGTTATCTAAAGGAGAGGAGCAACCAATTGAGAGTTTATACCTTCTCCACTGTTCACTGCCTCGTCGGTCTGTGACACTACTGGGGCAATAAGCCTCACCTAAACAATATCAATTAGTATCAAGGGTTCCTAAGTGCAGTAGAGGCCATTAACTAATGTGAATCAATATGCGACAAAAAAAATTACTTTAATCTTGTCATCAGTGCTTCTCGGAATCTGCTCCTTGATCGTCAGCAATACAGGTTGCGCACGCGAGTTCTTGACGACTATTACCTGCTCATGAACGTTGGAGGAGCTCTTGCTGATGAGGCCGACCTAAATGGGTTTATTTGCTTGCAAAGTGAATGAACGCGAAACGAACCAACCTGCTCATGGTATTTTTTGACTGGTTTGTATTCTACACGTAGGGCAGTATCTACCCCAAGAGAGCAGGAGAATCTTTCGCCAGGAGATACGTTCTTCATGTGAGTCTGGAAGAATAAAATAATTGGGTATAGCTCGGCACCAATGGTTCGATTCCACAGACAATTTTCGGCTTTTTACTGGATTTGTCGATATTTATAAGAAAATGACTGCACCTTTGCAACGAAACTGTTGTTGAGGTAAACAGCTGCACTGCCTGGTAAAAATGGAAGTGCCGACGAGTTAACTGCAGAAGCAGTGAGGAAAGTGCTAGTGTTTTTGCATGGAACACACTCATGTATCATCTGAGGAGTAACGTCAACAACTCCAATCGTCACCTAAATTGTGTGTATGTAGGCAGGAAAGAGAATTTTTACATCCGAGCATTTTGTACCTTGTGTTCGGCGCCATCTGATGGAATGGCCGCTGGCTTGGTAATCATGAACTCCGTGCTTAATGCGTGTTGAGCAGGTTCCACAACACGAGCCGCCTACAATGAAGCGAGCGCCTAATAACGATAGAAAGGGGAATGCTAGCACACCTATAAAAGTTCACCTCAACATGCATTGGAGCACTCTCAAGAACCATATCATTCTGCGCTGAAGCGAAAAGGGATCCTGCTGCCATTGGTGCTGCTCTCAACCTGTAAACGTGGAATTATCCAACCCACGAAAACTTTTTCATTCCTCCTTCTATGAAAACGCACATTTTAGTTCTGGCCATATACGGCTGTGCAACGGGTGGAGGTGGAGGACGATAGAAAACAGCTTCCAAAACGCCAAGTTCGGGAATTTGTCCACCAAGGCAAGGCTGAGCAGTAGAAAGTACCTAAAGAAGCTTTTGATCGATTCAGAACTGTGACACTAAATACATGAGAAGGGTTCCCAGCGACCATAAAAGAACTTACAAGTGAAGCATTAGTCCAATCTTCTCCTGTTGATTGAGATATATTCCCAAAGTAAGTGATCTGCAAAGGATTAACAAACTTTTTCGTACGAAAAATGACGATTAAAGAACTCGATTCGAAAGGAATGGATGAAATAATTCTTACCTTGAGAGATTGCTTTCCACTTGTGTCAACACGCAAGTCATAGCTGGGACTCCAATGAGCGCCATAGACCTGGTAAGACAATTCTAGCTGCACAGAGCCACCCTTTTCGCTTTCTAAGGTAATTACGATCAACCTAAAAAAGATGATGACGATATAGAGCTATTCATAAGCACAAAAAAAGTAGGATCATTCAAAGAGTTGTTAGAGCTTCAACAACATGGACGCGCCTCAAGAGCAATGCTTTCCTGCTCTTCATTTATGGAATCCTTTCTTTCGTTGAGGTCATAAGAGCATTACTCTTTCAAATAATCTACTAAAACAATTCCAGTATCTATCAACTGACTTGCTGAACTGATTCGCTCTGTGGTCGGACTCAGCTCTGTTCAGTTCCGCTTCTAAGGCTTCCAACTCTCTTTCGCTTTTCTCAAGTACCTTCTTGGCTTTGCGCAGTTCTAAAACATGAGCGAATAAGTGTAGAAACGAGAGTCTCACTCGTTCAACCGACTAATTAAACATCCTTCAGATTTTGACCGAGTCTTTTCAGCTAGGTCATGGATTCCGTTCAAAGTTTATAAAATAGCCCTCATTATTTGGAAGATCACCGAGAATAGCAAGGGTATCAATAATGTGCCAACGCCTTTACAAGAAGGTACCCTTAATGACAAGGGACGGAGCTGTAGAACAACTCACCCGCGCGAACTGCGGTAGATCTTTCTTCGTAGTAGGAATAAAACTGTGTGAGACTTTCCAATGTTTCATTGTTAAGAATGAAGGGTTCTCGTGAATCCTTCGGCGGACAGACCACATTGTTTCCAGCCTAGAGGACATAAATACATACGTAAGACGACGTATTAGAGTAAAAATATATAGATATTGTAGGTATTAAGATTTCTTGACAATAAAAAAAGTGGTAGTTACTGTTAAGTGGTAGTTATTTTTGTACGACCAGAACTCACTCCTTCGACCAACTTGTCCAACACTTCGACTCTTTTCTGAACAACACTCACACGATCCTTGAGCTCATTGACTTCCTGCAACTTACTNTCGTGCTTTGCGCGTATCTCGGCCACCTGAAACCCAGTAGTTCTTTTCATCTTGCAATACAATCGAAACAATCGTAAGTAATGCCTTAGGTGAATCAGTGTCTTCATGAATAGCGGCCTTCTCAGTGAGTTGAACGTCGTGAATGGTCCCGTCGCCTCGACCGTCCACACGGACTGAGTCATGGATGATGTTATGGGTGACATTCTGGAATAAAAGGTTTTCTGAATTGGCAACCTGAACAAAGGAAAAACTGTAGAGCCTATAAGTCCGAAAAAACGCGAGCCCTTAGCAACCAGACCAAGTTTAACCACCAATACTCGGTTCACGACAGACTTCAAAGTTTGAAAATTGGTAGCTTGAGCATGTAGCCAACAAAAGTTTTTTATCAGTACAACACGAACGGAAATATAAAAAACCCAGCTCAACAACCCGACACAAGCTCTGCTGAAGGGTGGACATATAATACCTGTAACATGCGAAATGGCAAACTCAGAATATTTCATGGATAACTCCAGATCATCATAAATTCTTTCAACGTGGGCTGTTGTAGTGTACAAGCTTTCACAATGCACAACAAGGACCGGCATAATTACACAAAAATATTGAAGTTTCTAGAAACTTTGACCGAATATACAGTACGGGCACTCAGTTCGTAGAATATTTCGGTTTCGGTCCTGACTCTGCGTCAAACGAGCGATCGCTATGCAACGTAGAATCCCACCTACCTAGTACACCCACCCATTCTCCTTACCCAAGGTACATTTTGATGTGTCGTATATGTGATGGGTAAGTATCTCTGAATTCAAATAGAGTTATTCCGTAAACGGAAATAGGACGACCGTGAAATTCTGCGTCCATTGCATTTAATTTCTTCGTAAAATTACTGTAAGAATCGAGGGGTCGTGCTGATTGATCATTCTGGGAAACCTTGCTAGAAAGCGACGTCTCTGTGGCATTTGATCGATTTCGACTGATATCCACTTTTGGTACGTTTTTTTCGAAACTGTGTTCAAACGAGAATAAGTAACAAAAACTGTTGAAGTGGCGAAACTACACTCAACAATTCATCCTGCTGAAATGGCGTATGATTTCCCGTAGCATTCTATAAGGTTTCCCATACAATGTTCATTGTTTGCAATCATAAGGCAGAGAGGAAAGTATAAATGCCAAAATTATGTCAAAATATGATGAGTTGTAGCTAGATGAACAGCTTGGGATACAGCGCTTAGCATCTAACAATGAGAGCTAGTAAAAAGAACGGCTCTATCATCAGAACTGCAGCCTTTGGACTGATTAGCCCGTTCGCAGCATTCAATTTTTTGATGGCCGTTATGCTTATCTGCGTTCGTTTCCCCTTAAATACGACACGAACGTCCTATTCCCATTGACATTTCGAACATCCCACGACATAGAAACACTTTACACTAACCGTTCAAAGGCTAAATCACACAAACCAACTACAGGCTTTCTTCCCGGGGTAATAGAAGTAGTACTAGTATGAAACGATAGTGGGATTTGCTGCGTTCATACTATCCGCTGGCCGATAAGCGATAGGTGACAACGTTACATCGATCGATATTCCACGTGAACGATAACCCGTGCAATTTACGATAGAGCTTCGCGCCTTCCTCCATAACATAAGCGTAGCAAGCCTGTTTGGCTTCGCTCTTTTTTGTTTATCAGCTAATTGAACCTTGGCATTGATTGCTGAGAAGTTAGCGTCTAGAAGCCAAGTAGGACTGTATGATTGAGTGACTAAAAGGTGTGAAATTCAAGCATGAGTCGCATGGCCTACCGATCAGGTGACACACCCATCGATACTGAAGCTGTTCCCCGTCCATTACCCACCACTAAGTATGAACGTAGCCATTGTGGTTGGGACTTGGATCCCTACTGAACATCTGTTTCTAGTCGTGCTTATTGAGTGCGCCATGGTGATGGTGCGTGTGCTATGCGATTGCGCGGTAAACTATTATATAAATGCATCTAACTCTATCGGTCTGACAGCTTGTTTGGAATTCACGATCAAATGCATCGTACCCTAAGAAGCCCATGTCTTTCAGGTCGGATTCCATGAGAATAGACCTTATACTTGTTTAAGAAAGTAGCAATGGAGAACTCACCTCAAGATGAATTTCGTTGAATCCAGGCTGCAGTTCACAGAGCACTCGACGTTTGAGTTCGGCTCTGTCGTTGAATACGACGACCTTTTCCAAGGCCTGATCCCGGCACTCCTTTTTCTGCACGGAAGGACTAGACATTCTGAAGAAATGGTAGAGAGAGGGATAAACTGGTATATGACGATTGACATATTACAGTGGAAACTGTGAGAATTAAGAAAAAGAGCCTTCGGGTAAACGAAATGGACTCAAGAAGCACTGTTGTTTTCCACTCCCGTAAAGTAAAAACATAATGCAGTTTCCACAATGTCCAGTTTATTTACACCTATCCCCGGGCTTCGAGATTTCATGGGTTTACTGCTTTCGCTCTCTGTGAATGGCGTGTATGAAAAAATGGACGACAAATTTATGAAACCGTCCGATTGAGAGAAAAAATGGAAACGGCATACACTATATACCACCCTGTTGAGAACGGGTCCCCGCTGCTTTGTAACCAAGGTGACTGGCCAAAACAACGGAAACATCAGCAGCCGCCATATCTAAGGTAATGCGTGAAGAGTACGTTCACCCGAAGTCCCCCTTTGAAAAGTCAATCGGATTCCTTGGAAAACTTGATGGAACTGGTATTTCGAAAAGCATTTAGACCAAAAGAGTACGCAATGTGTGTGTGTGGTGAATGTGTCGTAATGTTTACGAGGCACCATTTTGCGACAAAGTCACCAACAGTAGAATCGGCCGTTGATTTGTTTGATCAGTGGGAGAGTATTGCGAAAAGGGCGATGATTCGCTGAAATGGCAGAGGCAGTGTGAATCTCGCAGGAGAACGGCGCTAGCGAGGGTCAATTTCACGTAGCGACGGAGAGGAGGGCAAAGATCAGTGCGGAGTTGAGTCAGCACGACGTCGTAAACGGAGGCGTCTGCCAAATTGTGCTCTGTGTTCCGTTGAATCAGCCCACCCCGGTGATCACGGGAAAACCGTCGGTCTAGGGGCTGAACTCCGATAAGCCGAGGATTTCGAAGTATTTCGAAACAAAGCAGAAATAATTTGTCATCATTGACATCATTCACTAAGAAAAAGGTCCTACAGGTACTCCTAAATTCATTGAAAAATATTGCCTGTAATGCAGTACATTAGCAATGTTTACGAGACGGAATCCACTGCCGGTATCGACTAATCAGAGCACCAGGTCGGGTCCCAGGGCTGCCCTACCCCTGTGATTTGCACTTCGAGTCAAGCGAAAACAAAACTGTAAACTGTTTTTACTACGTAGTAAAATACAGATAAGTCAATTGACGGAAAAACTGTCTAATTGAAAGAAAACCCCTTAGATAAGATAAGGAAAAGCATAGGAGGCATCGAAGAAAACTCCCACTTGCTTACTATTCATAGGTTTGGTAGCTTTCTAGGCCTACACCACTACCCTTTTTGTACAGTATCTTTGAGTAATTTGACGAAGTAAATTATCGAAAAATGGGAGAAAAAATTCTCAAACAGGGCTCGATTTGTTTCTGAAGGTCGCTAGAAAAAGCCAGGGGGTGTTCAAGCATAGCTACTAACGAACTATTCACAAACTTAAATACGAGCAATATAACTGCTGGAAAATGTGCAAGACTGCCGAATGCCCGATAAAATACGCCCATTGCCAAGTGACTCATCGGCGGCATAAAAAGAAAGGCAAGTCATGGGCTGGACTTTGCAGTTGCAAACAAAGATAACAATACATCACAAATTTCAGATGGAAGTGGGGTCATGGCTTTCAGGTAAAGTTAACTGGTAAGTCTGTTGAAACTATGTACCAAACGAGATGCGTCTAGATATGGGGGCCGGGGGTTCATAGGCTAGGATATCCTTATGACCTACCGACACTTTAGGTTTCAGTCAGGTCTGTGTCATATGGTGGCATGGGGTGAGAATGGAGGGTCATGACGAGGTCTTCTGTTCGATGGTGACAACAACCATTCCTTGTTAATCCTTCTATGATTAGTAAGCTCGCGCGCACAGCAGAGCGTGCCTATCGTCTACTTCTGTGGAGAAACTACCAATTAGAATTAATTTATCTGCAAACAGAGCGACATAGGTAATAAGTGAAACACGAGCAAATACAAGCGAGCAATGGAATATAACAATACAAGGAATGAAGACTAAGAATTCTTCAGACAGAACTGCATGTAGAAGTAGAACATCCCAGTGGAACATGATATTGGTGGCCAGGGCCTCGCCCCCATGGCGGACGCGAGATGGTAGAAGCCGCTCGCCGGTTGAGAACCTCGTCGACTCCCCGATGTCGTTCTCTTGCTCCGCGCTCCGCCCTGAAATTCCTTCATGAGTCATCTGAAAACATCAACATATGATCGCCGCGCTGGTACAGCGACAGCGCGGCCTACA
>UZAF01017453.1:32597-42833 GCA_900617895.1 Haemonchus placei
AAACTGGCCATGTCGGGACCGAGTCACGGCGACGTTCAGGCGTCGGTAGTCGTTTATAAATTCGCCCTCTGGCTCCTATGAAAATTTTGTTTTAGTGGTCAACAAAATACCACATCCTTCTCGCGTCCCTGCACTGAGTCGACCGTCGTGAGCTCGAAACCAAGATCGCCCATCTCTTCATGCACGTGGCGGCACTGTTCCCTGTGAAAAGCGATGACGCATATGCTCTGTGCGGGGATTCCTACTCCGATCAGTCGGTCTATGAGATAGCGACAGATGATGGCTTCGTCCTCGTTATATAAGGACTTACTGGGGGCTCGGACGGCTGTACCTATCGCGGCTATGAACATGAACGGAATGTTGGGCAAGGGAAAGCGCATCCTGGAGAGGAGGAAGAGGCGCGCCTGCGCGATCGTGCCGCTTACAAGAGTTCCATCATAGGCGATAACATTGGGGAGAGCGATGAGCGCGGGGCGGGATCTAAAAGTAGTAACTAGAGGGGCAACTGGAACTACCGGGGAAGCCAGGAGAAGACTCATGACACTACGTGCGCCATGAAGGGCGGGATTCGAGTTTGGCGGACACTTGACATGCGGGGCCAGCTGGCGGATGTCGCCAATACTATAAACGTGGCGAGCATGAGAGAAACGCCCGGCAGTGGTCAGAAGGGCTGGTTCCGGTATTTGGGAAGCCTCATCACCTATTACGGTAATGAAAGATGAAATATAAGACTTAAAGATGCCGGAACGTGATGTTGTAAGACACAAATAGATGGTATGTGAAGAAAAGCATGTGAGAAGCTCAATAGGAAAGCATCTAATCGGAAAAATAGTCGAGTGATTGCGAGAAAGTATAAAACAGAGATAGCCATTATAACGAAAGATATCCGACTGGCTATGATACCTGGAGGGAATACGAGAGTAATAAAAGAGAAAGGTAGCAACGTCAAAGATGGGCAGCAAATGGCCGATAAAAACGGGAGGAGACTATGACTTAGGAGACCGATACTTACCTTGTGCCAGAGGGCAAGAAACAGACGCGGCGTGGCCTAATTCTGGTGGTTACGTCCTTCATTGGATCGGTAAGTAGTTGCGTGGCGCACTCGATGGACTCACCATATGTGGTCAAAGGATCGCACCGCCAATGACAATACGCCAGAGATTGCCAGCAGGCGATGTCCACTCACTATCGCTAACTGCATCTTACGGGATGGTCGAAAAACAAACTCTTGCTACAGTTGGGGACCTTCCAACTAGCGAGAAAGCGAGAATTACTCGCACGCTGATTTCGAAAACGGACCATTCGGGTCCTCCAGAGTGGAACCCATGTAAAAGGTACCACCCGGCTGAAAGACAACCTTATTTCTACAAAACTAATAACCATAATTATGTTTTTTTTGTGTTTTTATAATTTTTTTCTTTTAACATTATACACCTCCCCGGGGATACACTTCAACCAAACCAAACCATACTGAATACTGCTACTAGTAGGCCTACCGTGTACACTTCCTAGAGCCGCCGACAATATAGTTTAACGTCCCTGAACACTATACTTCGCACAAATTAGTCCAACCAATCACCTAACTGCAATGGTACGCGGCTTACCTCACAACTCACACCCTAGGGTACTACTCACAACCTCGAAACAACTTGGGGACGAACACCGCAATTACGCTCTCGTTACCTTCCTATAGGAAACCTCTCCTTCAGACTACGGCGCCTGACAGTTTTAGACCCCTGTCGTGGGTAGGATCCTTAATTAAAAAAAAACCGTTCGCAATGACAAGGAATACCGTACTTAACCCACTCACAGATGTAACCACATGACTCGTAAAAACCTTGTGCAGCTGAGCCGAAAACTTAGCTGACTACCGTTGATTCCAAAAGGGGAACGGCAGCTGCACCATCACGGTTCTTTCCTTGTCCAGAGTCGACTCGAGGGGCGAAGAAGTCGCTGAAAACAAAACGCAGCTGGCAGCTGGACACGAACGGGCCCATTCGTATCCTTGCCAGAAGCGCCCAGTCACTTAAAAAAAAANAAAAAAAAACTACCTGGCCACTAACTTACCAAAACAGCGAGGGGGGAACCACTCGCTGCTACCAGTAAGCTCGCGCGCACAGCAGAGCGTGCCTATCGTCTACTTCTGTGGAGAAACTACCAATTAGAATTAATTTATCTGCAAACAGAGCGACATAGGTAATAAGTGAAACACGAGCAAATACAAGCGAGCAATGGAATATAACAATACAAGGAATGAAGACTAAGAATTCTTCAGACAGAACTGCATGTAGAAGTAGAACACCCCAGTGGGATATGACATTGGTGGCCAGGGCCTCGCCCCCATGGCGGACGCGAGATGGTAGAAGCCGCTCGCCGGTTGAGAACCTCGTCGACTCCCCGATGTCGTCCCCTTGCTCCGCGCTCCGCCCTGAAATTCCTTCATGAGTCATCTGAAAACATCAACATATGATCGCCGCGCTGGTACAGCGACAGCGCGGCCTACAGATTTGAGTAAATTCTTGCTTCCTTCGATAATCTTCACCTCTTTCTTGTTATGGAACGATTCATTCACTACTTTAGACCTTCTTATGTATTGTTACTATGATCTTATTGTTAGGGAATTCATGAAGCATAATCAACACAAGTTTAGTAGTACATCTTATAATCCATCAAACAACGCACGACTGAACACCAGGTGAATATGTAGATTGCAAGTATCAAACTGTTTAGGAAACATCATGTAACTAAGCAACACTGGGGAAGAGATGAATTAGGTTGCTAGCGATTTCTCGACGAGCACGGACGTAGTGATGACGGCATACTTATGTAAGCAAGTTTTTTCAAAACGATTTCGCATCTCTAGAGAGAGTTTGCTCAAATAATTATCAAATGGGCATTAAAAATTGAGCAACAAGTCCAGAGTCCACGGAACTGGTATAGCTTTTGAATAAAGTCGATCTGAGCAAATCCTACTGAACGCTTCACTCAACAACCCACTTGTAACTTAATTAACTGTAACTTAGTTAAAATAACTTCATTCAAAACTAGTGAGTGCCAAGCTACAATGGAAGCAGGCTTTGGGTACAGCTCTTTCCATCGGTTAGAAATCTATGGCCGATGCCTGCTTCGAAATAGTCAATCTGTCAAAAGGCCATTCTTTCCGCACCTAAGATAGCTTTCTCTTCGAAAGGTTGTTTCAAGAATGATTATAATCGACGAATTTGTGTTGTCGCAGGTGGTACGACTCATTTCGAGCCATGACTTATTCACATTAATGTGCTCAAGTACGAAGATGTTTTGATAGAATGCAAAATTTTCGTCTCGATGTTTTGTTAACACCCGTTATTTCGAAGTAGTGCACGCTCCGAAAGTCTCACAACGTTGGCGAATTACGTACAAAACTTCGACCTCACAATCAGTCGGAACTCGACCCCGTGCTTGTGTTAACGGAGCCCTGTGCTCTTTACCCTAAAATCTTTGTGTTCATTAGTACTCTAACACGTTTTCATCAATGGATGGCTGCGTGGATAACAGAAGCTGCGATTGAATTAACCAACCCAATGCTCCGTCAATCCTCTCCGATCTACAATGTTAAATAATAACCGTTGAATAATTTTTTTTNTTTTTTTTATAGGATTTTCCGTCATGATCCAGACCGCCTGCTATTCATTCCCTCGAAGCGCACGACGGAATATAAAAGACCGCGCGTAACAAACATTTCCACAGAAATTTCCATAATCTTTATCAAGACAGGTTTTTCATGGAATGACACTTGAAGTTGTTCCGAGGGAGAAACCGTGCCTTCGTCGTTTTCGCGATGAGCCTGCGCTTATCATAGAGATGCTAGCGCATCATTTCTGTCAGCATAGACTACTAGAATGCCAAAGATAGCCGTTCAACTATTGTCGTTGCAACAAGGTTTACACTGCTGTTTACGAATCAGTGCTTGGATATCTTGGCTATCTTTCCGTTCAGATATAGGACCTGACGTGCCCTTTGCCCTTGGCGCGCCGGAACTAACGCATGGCTTGCTGTGGTCTTTCTCTCATTACGGTTTTTCACCCCATATTAATGAATCATTGGCGACTAGAAGGTCATGGCAGGGAAATGTGCGGAAGAGAAATGTTACGAGCTCGTGAGAACGCACTATAGTTACACCTCTTGGAGGGTGAAGTCTCTCCAGTAGGGTTAACTTGGGTGACCCGTCGAGACGTAAGTAGTTCAAAGTACAAAAGAGATTTTGATTTTCAGTGTGAAGTGAACAAAAGTTCGTTCTTGAGTAGATCGATCGCCTGCTTGGCTGAATACTCCAGCTTGCGGAAACGTATTCAGGTATTCTTGAGATATATGCTGGACTCGGAGGTTGAAGTGGTTGCAATGAAGTTTCATGAGTCTCATGATAGACGATGGCAACAAAGACTGGCAGTTAACGTAGTGAATGAAAACAGTCGTCGTAGTCGTTGGAGAGTATTACTTGTCATGAGAAGGCTGACCTTGCTGGTAGAAGGTACATCTAGCTATACCGGGTGGAGTTGAAGTGAATACTAGGTTTCAAGTTTCATCCCTTGCAGCGACTGCCATCATTCGAAACATCTGGTTAAGCGAAGCAACGGCTCTATAGAAGTCGGCTTCCACATTGATCAACACTCCTCACGACATACCGAGAACCCAGACTCATCTGTTCCCTATAGTTAACCTCCTATACTCCTCTTTCCTACTTTTAAAGGTTTGTCGTAAAAGTCTTGGGGATGCCTACTCCGAATGGAGTCGATATGTATGTACTGTTAGTTGTGGAGAACGGAAGTATTTTTTTTTGCGATTTCGAGTTCATTCTGATTTGGTAGGATGCCCTACGCGAAATTAACGAAGTCATTTGATTTTTGGATTTTTTATCGTTTTTATTTCGTCTAAAGATGGCGACTTAAACGTAATCCATATTACAAATGAAGATGGTTTTCGGAGAACATAAATAACCTGGTTCAGAGACTTCAGTCTGTATTCAGTGTTACCTACTAGAACAATTGCAAAGCTGACGCGAAAAGGGGCAAAATGACGGTAATGTTCGTAAGAATGCTTATATTCATTGATGCCTCAGATACGTTACAGGCAATATGACAGTCCTAACCGCACGACATCACAATGTCATAATCGGTAATTAGGAGGGGATACTATAGTAAAGAAGACAGGACAGACCAAAAGTGTTCGAAAGAACCGATGACCAGCCACGAAGAGCAGCCAGAGCTCCCATTAGGCCAGGATCTCCTGTCACTTCTCTACCTGTTAAGTGAAATTTTATTAAAGACATGATACAAATTTCTGTATGTTTTTTTTACCTGGATGTCCTCCACGTCCGCAAAGGAATACTCCTTTTATTGGATTAACTGTTTCGTGGTACTGACTGGGTGAAGTACAATTGGTCGAGGGTCATAGAACCATGGAATATGTTTTGAAAAGAACATTTAAGATATTTGCAAGGGCAGTGGGTGGTCTGTAGACAGTGCACCGGCAAAGGAGATATGTATTTATGGTGATGAAGGTGGTTTGATGAAGGGTAAGATGGGACGATCATGCGAGCTAATGAGAAGGTTCGCAGGGCCTATACTGTAAAACCTCTGAAATCCGCCCCGTTTGCAAAAAAGTAAGAAGCTCGTCGATCTGGAGGTAAAATAAGAGATTCACCCGATACCTCGACTTATGACTGCAAGGAAATGTATGTATATGTTAGGTTGGAAGATAAGTCCTGCAACACTTTGGACGAATTTTTGAATTTTATATTTTTTTTNTTTTTTTTAAACGAAACCTTCAATCTACTATATAACAACCATTATTATCTAAGTCATGCGCCCATCTTGCGGGCAGCTTCTCGATCCCTCTCTTTCAGAATTCCAGTGGCTGCGACGAAAAAAAAGCGGTCGATTTCATTTTCGAGTTGACGACGATCATCAAATTTTTTGCCACTTAGATGGTGATGACCAGAGGGCGCTAGATCCGGTAGGTAAGCCGGCGGCAACAGTACTTAGTATCCGAGTCTCATAATTTTTTGACGCGTTTCGTTGCCACATTCATTCGTGCGTTATCGCAGAGTAAGGAGACATTGGGTTTTTTCAAGCGAAACTCTCGCACGGCGGTCAGTTTTTGCAACTGGCTAGCGTAGACTGTGGCCGTCACTGTAATAGCACTGTTTAGCATGCCCCAGTAGATCACTTTACCGCAGTTCCACCTGCAACACAGTAAAACTTTCTCATAAGATCTGTTTTAGGCTCCAAAGGTGGTTTTCCTCCTAGTGCAACCCAGTGGTGCTCACGTGAATGGTTCACGTGGAGCATCCAGCTCTCATCTCCGGTCACTATGTCTCGCAATAACTCCTTTTGATGACGAAGCAGAAAAAACCTAGCCACGGACATTCTGTTCGTCTCGTCAGGCAGGCATAGTTCATGACGAACCGTTTCACGAGCCCTTTCATATTAATTTTCAAAATCCTTTAGAAACACTCTAGAGCACTCAGACGCGAAAACATTTGAAAAGGGCTTCGGGCTGAAGCAGAGACCTCTTGGAGAAACTACGAGATGTTTCAGGAATTGTAGTCGGACCAAAGATCCATCAGCACGCTCTTTGAGTACTCGTCTTGGTCAATTTTCACGCTGGCACCGAAGGAGCCACAAACGTCTTACCCTTACCAGTGACTTCTTCGAAAACATCATTTTACTGTTCTCATAGCAACCTTTTTGTTAGTGATTGTACGTTAGATGTTTCTTCCCGGAACGCGAACGTTTCGGTTGTTGAGGGACGGTTTTTATCGCAAAAAAATTTTGGCCAGAGAAAACGATTAAGGGTTGCGTGTCATCACATAAGTGGGACTGCTACTTTTAGCATTTTTTGGTCCTGCAGTGTCTATTGAGATCGTAGTTGGAGCGTAATTCCTGCGCACGATAGGCATGGCAATGAAGCTTCTGCATGACATTCTTCCATCGCGATAACTCCGATAAGCCGTTTCCGGTTGACTTCCTTTTGATGGGTCACCCGGGATACCGTCCGACTGGCAGACGGACCATTTTAATAGTCCCATCTTTAGAAACACCGACCTTTCTACCTTACCTGATTTGCCTCTAATTCGATCTTCTTTTCCATATCGTCTAATAGCCTCCTATACGGTTCTTCTAAAAATTCCAAGCAATTTCATAATGTCCTTCCACCTTTCGCGTGTCAACGATTGCAAGTGGCATTGAATAAGCCTACTCCATCTGAAATATATTGGGATTTCCACATTAGTAAGCATGCATATTGCAAAGAGACCTTCCTATGCAACTAATTATTAGCAGGCAATGTGAATTCGATAGATTATTTCTACCCCAAAAATTTCTGAATTTTGGCACCTATATTTTTGCGACACCGTGCATATATATTTAACTTTTATATATATGTGTGTATATGATATATATATATCACCTGTATCACCCGTCGTCCCGCTGATCATCTACTTCCTCGAGCGGGTGCCAGTAACGTCTCCATTTGTTCCTGTCACGAGCCAGAGCGGTCCAACGAATCGTCCCCGCTTGAATAACACGTGGTTCAACATTCCTTTCGTTCAGAGCTTTCGTGGAGAAGTCTGATCATCTCGTTGGCTGCCGTCCTGGTGTTCGTTTGATTTTCCGAGGGATCCAGTCAGTAACTGCCCCTGTCCAACGGTCATCACTATATTGCATAATGTGGCCGGCCCACCTGATCTTCGTTTCCTTGACGTAATCAACGGCATCCTGATCGTCGTTCGTTGACCGAGCTCGGAACTCCGGATTCCCTTCTGCACTTGCGTGTATAGGGAAATTCCGAGCATCGACCTTTTCAAAGCGCGCTTAGTAACGCTGACAGCATGCTCATCCTGCTTTCGTAGAGTCCAAGTCTCCGAGGCGTACGTTAAAGCAGGAAGGACAGCAGGATCGAAAAGGTAAGCGCGGAGCCGTATGTTCTTTGTCTTCTTCACTACTCCCTCGATATTCTTAAATGCTTCTCACGCCGCGCCTTTCCTTCTGCACAGCTCCGGAGCTAGGTCGTTCATCATGTTGACTTCCCGATCTGAATACACATAGCTAGGGCATTCGGAGATATTCGTTCCGTTGAGCGTGAGAAGAGCATCGGACCCCGTCCCTTTCACACGATGATCGTCTTCGTCAAGTTCAGTCTCAAGCCGATCTTTGCGCAAGCATTGTCAAACCCGGCCAGCATTCGATCCGCCTGCTCGATGTTCGGTGTTATAAGCACGATGTTTTGAGGTGATTACATTTACATAACGGCATTTTGTACTCTCGTGATAATTCAGTGAGACTTGTAAGAGTGGGGATATGATCAATTATATTGAACCCCCTCCGGAACCCTGCTTGCTTCCCAAGGATGACACGAGTGAAAAGCTTGTAGATTACAGACAACAGGCAGATTGGGCGATAATTGCCAACATCGTCTGGATCTCCCCTTTTAATACAACAACACAGTCTTGCTAGTTTTCCACGATGTGGGCATTTTGCATTCCGACAGGTACCGCTTGAAGAGCCTAGCCAGAGTTCTGACGATGACGGGTGGAAGACTCTTCAGGTGTTCTGCTTTGATCCTATCGTCCACTATCAGGACTGGGGGCCGTACAATTCTCATCGACGTGATGGCATATTGTATTTCAGAAGTGAGAACTGAAGGAGCGATATATTCATCTCGCCTAACATGGTGGGTAGGCAGGTAGACGTGGCTGTCGACGAAATCCCACTAGAAGTCGTAGATGGCCTTCTCCATTGCCTTTCGAGATGCAATAACTGTTCCGCCAGTCTTCTTATTAGGTAGTCTTCTTGATCTTGCAATCGGCGAAGCTAGGTTGGGCTTTGCAGATGCTCTTTCCAGCCTCGGCGGCTTCGTCCATTACTGTTGCTCTTCTCTGTTCCAGATCTTCCTTTATCCCTTCTCTGCATACTTCGCAATTCGGACGCTTATTGATGATTGCCAGTAGCTAGCGCGATTCCACCCTGGCGTATCAGTTCGAGAGTCTTCGAAGAGAGTCGTCTTTTGATTACTTATAGACACTCTGCTTTCTTAGCGCTATCGTGAAGATGTTCAACGAGCCGGCTGTATTCTTCATCGATGTTGTCCAATACGGAATCTTCCCATTCACTCGCAAAGAATGCGATCTCAGTTGATGGAGGTCTTGGGGCTACGTTTCCTGAACTTCATAGCTCTCTCCATGCACTCAGAAGCAGAATCTAGCGCGGGGGAGACGATGGTCCGATCCCGTGTAGGACCTCGGAACAACAGTGACGTGAGTAGAGCAAAATCTCCAATTGAAGATGATGTGGTCTATTTCATTATGGAACTGTCCACCAGGTGACTCCCATTTCCATCGCAAATTAGAGGGCTTCCGGAATTGTGAGTTACCATGGATGGTGTGGGCCGTCATGATGAACTCGAACAGCCTTCCACCCTGCTCATTCCATTCCATTCCTTAAATGCCGATGTGGAGTTCTTCAGCCGTTCTTCTGGGGCCAATCTTGGCATTGAAAGCATCGACGATGACCTTGAAGAAAATGTGATCTTCTCTGTAGACCCTCTCCCGATCCACATAAAACGCTTCCAACTCCTCTTCTTCGTAGCTCTATATTGGCCTGTAGGCAAAGTAAATGCAGCGGGCGATGCTTTCTCGTCCCGTTCAGTCCAATGACGTCGTACTTGATCTTCCTAATTTGCATCATCAGGTCTTCTATACACGCTTCAGATGCAAGCGTCCGTGCGTCAAGAACAAATCGCCATCTTAGTCCTTCTCCTTTAGGCAGCCCTGTTTTGGCCCTGAGATTTCAGCAACCTCTCCCGAGTGGTCCTAACGCGCCCTATTGGGGGCTTCCTCAGGCTCAGGGGAATGAGGCTCATTTCTATTATTGTTTTTGGCAAGTGGATACCCAACGTCTAGCTTGCCAGGCTCTGAGTGGTGGCTGGATTTACTCCGGAGGCTTGCCAGGCTATCCCGAAGCTTGGACGAGGGACTTTGTGATTTGAGGCCGCCCCGAATCGCCTTCCATATACTTTCCAGTCACTCGAATGCAAGCTTTTGGCTGAGTCGACGGGCAGGATGCCAACTGCACCCACAAACTCTCCCTACGTATGCGTGGGTACGCCAAAGAGAAACAGAAGGTATATCGACCAGCACAGCAGAACAAGGAAGGCCATCCCCTGAATCCACCTACGTTTCTGGGCAAGTATCGGCGGTTA
>UZAF01017454.1:0-12531 GCA_900617895.1 Haemonchus placei
AACTCGAGACATTTTTTCGTAGCATCCAAACTTCATCTTGACAACACTGACGTGACGAACATGAAGAAACGATTTATCATGAAAAAAAATCTGACTTATTGTAAAAATCACTTCGAGCTCCACTTTAAGTCGCCAATTGGCTTACAGGCAAGTAATTTTCAGTAATCACGATAGAAAATAAAAAGCATATGAAAGGAGAAATGACGAACGGCAACGAAAGAACCAATAAATAGAATAAAAAAAATGCCGAAGAACAGAAAAAAGCCGATCATTCTGTGAATTCGCATGCGGGTCGGCCAAATTGGCCGTGGAGCGCGGAAGAGATAGTATGCCCAAGTCCACCGAAATTATAATAGTTCCGTACTGAACCTCCGTTCTCAACCTCCAACTTACAGCTGCGCTAACTTTGTTGACGACGTCTGGACTCTCCGGTCTAGATAGCAACCTTCTTCCAGATTCTCGCACTTCGGGCTTTTCACAAGTGGTTGAGCACTGAGCCCTTCTTGGCTTCGTCTGTAGGCTTTACCCAAGTCCAGAGTCATCGTTTCTTTCGTTCCTCCGCAGTTATAGCCCTCAGCAGCATAGACGAGAGGAGGGTCCCATCCAGGGACTGTGGGTTGTTTTTCTTCGTCTGAGGCAAACTGATATTCAATCATTTTCGAAATGTGTTTGTGTATGTCTTCCAAAGCCCCACATACGAGACGGACTTTGTGACTAACAAATCCTATACAACCGAAACTACAGAATCAACATTTTTAACAATCAACAATACAACAGAATCCTCATTTCTGAATGACAACAAAATTACCAATAATTTAACTGGTTATATACCGTGTGCTTTACTACACGATCCAAATTCTTTCGACTGCTGAAAGTTAGTTCCCAGAAACTAGCAATATGAGGTGGGTGAAACGGAAAATTTTCTCAGTGAAGCTGAGATTGTCTGAATAGCCTCAAAATTGATGGTCCACTCGAAAACACGTGGGTGTAGGGTTTATTTATTGAAGAACATCACTGTTACATAGTAAATACTGATTATTTATGTATTCACGTAATTTCTGCAATTCTGTTTCGGAAACTTCAAAGTCTTCCACTCCCAATCGAATGTATTCTTTTATATTGGGTGCCAAAATGCATTCGGACCCTTTGACACACTGTGAATTTCGTGCTCCATGCGTAATTTGACTGTCCCATGGGCAATATCAAAAATAAAAGCTCTATGCTGATAAGCTACCTTTGGTGCTTTAGTGACTCGCTTCGTCTCGATTTTGGATTCCCACACTTTCGTAAGCTATTTTTTCATCTGTTGCCACTTTTTTGGTTCCCTATAATATGGTTCGTTTCTTTTTGTCAATTGAATTTTCATTTTGCTGAAACTTGAACGCAACCTGAAATTATCTCGGAGTAGGCCGTCGTTTAAGTGACAGTGCTTGCCATGACTTATTGCTGCTTCCTATTTTTGAATCTATTAATTTATTCACCAAGTGTGTCAATTATCCTATCATGCCCCTCACCTGCACAATCTTTTTTTGCGCCCTGGCGCTTTTAGTATGAACTAATCTTCGAAATATCTAAAAATCTGAGTTTTGCGCAGTGAAGTGGTACGAGTGAAGCTGGTGCAGCCACATCTTTTTTTTCGGGTTTCTAACAAATGTTCTTCAGCCCCACAATGACCAGGTTCAGAGTGACGGGATCAGTCTTTAATGGTTCAAAGAAATGTTTTCAATCTGGAAATGGTGTTTTTTGGATAAGAATAAAGGTCGGAGAAGCTCTAGGGCTGGTGTAATCTTGACCAGAAGTATGTAAAAAGAATGCATGAAGTGTAGTTGACCGCTGAGGACATACTACCTAGCTGAGGGAGAGCAGAGGAAGGAGCAAAAGAGTTAAGGGCCCTACAACTTCATTTCATCACAGGTCTTGCCTAAACGACCACGATGTTGCGAACGCGACAATGACTCTGGTCAGTTTCGCTACTGACAGTCGCTGTGGCGACAGCGGATTTACATCCGCTTGAGCGGTGGAACCCTGGCCTTTGAAGAAGACGATAGCGTCGAAACGTTAGGCCATTGAATTAATAAATCGTTCCACCTAATAACCTCGCACGGCACAAGAGTATTTAAATAATAAACAACTATGCAGAGGTTAAAGCAAGAGAGAAGTTGGAAACTACTCTGGTCAGGTTTGAAAAACTTTTTCCTGGTGTTGAATCTATGTGTTTCTATGTTTCAGTTGCCTATATTTTTAGTTCAGAAAGATCACGTGACACGATGCACTTTGTGAGAATTGCGTGGGCCAGGAATCTTCGGATCCCGCGCACAATCGATCTCTTCCTTTTTTGTCTCACTGGTACTGTTTTTTGTGTTCAAGTTACAATCCAAGTTTTGTGTTGTGTTTTAATTGCCAAAGCTTGAGGTAAATCGTGAAGTCAAGCCGTGTTGTGTACTACATACGATAACACGAAATCAAAGGCGAGCATTTTGCAAGCGCACAAGACGGCAAGATATACGATCTTATTTGGGAAATGGGCGTTTGGTTCAAGCGGCATGCCGCGCGGTGAGATAACTATCCAAAAATCACGCCGAGTATAACGTCACACACACTTAACGACTCCATTCTTAATCTTTTAATCCAACTCCTTTCAGTTTTCGAGGGCTTTTTCCGGAAATTTTCATGACAACAGCATGAGTGATGTGCAGGGATGGAACCGCCATAACGGGGAGCACCAATTCAGCACCTTTTTTGCTCTCGTCCGGACGGGACAGTGACTCTTGCTGCTTTTCCCCGTTTTTTAGAATGAATTACTCTGAATTTTAGTCGCTGCAACTTTCCAACACTGTGTATTGTTTTGAGACGAAAGATGTGTGTGGCACGTTCCTTTCTCCAATCATTGTTGGGCAGTTCTGAAGGAGACGCTGGCTGGATCATTTTGGACGCACATGATACACGAAGAGACGCAGCTTCAACTCTGTCAACTCTAATTGCTTGGTTGACTTCAAAGATTTGTTTTTACAGAAGCGGACAGCGACGTTCGATAATATCGAAAGGGCAACTGATTAGCTCTTGATTGCATCTGACCGAACAAAGAAATGACCTATCCTACGAGTTCTCGTAGTTCGAAATTTTGATTGCATCCGTTAGCGTTGATCGAGGCGGAGACGCTTTACCCCACTGACCATGCAACAATTGAATTTTCGCAAAACGAAGTGCTTCAAGAGTAGGTTGCATACCACATCGGAGGGATGAAAAGCTGCTCAAATGCTGTTTGGGCCGGCCTTGGAATGCCAACCTCTTGGATTACTGTGTAGGGCATGACTCTGAAGATTTCACAACACTGGCTTCAACGTAGGCTGCTCTACGTTATAGAGACCCAATGCAGTATAGCCGGTTTCGCATACCATCTCAGTACTTGTAAGAAGTTGGAAAAATGGTATTTCACGGAGGAAACTGAGGCGATTTCATCCTTGCCGTTTGTTACTGACGAAGTGGAAAGTGTTCAGAGCATTCAGGTTTTTTTACCCGGGTGTGGTGCGTTAGGATCGAAATGGTCGCGTCGCGGTGAGAGGGGCGTCGCGCGCGAAGGAATGTAGCAGGATGCAGCAGTTGGTAAGAAATACAAGAATAAAAGTACTAATAGTAGAATTATGCATAAAATAATGGTCGTATATAGATTGAGCTGTAATAACTGCGAATGAGTGGTCCGCGACAGCCGCGTGCGGCAAATCGATTACCCAAAATCGTTCCTAACGTCCGCCTCCCTTTCTACCCTCTTCGTTCTACCTTGTTGGCAGGCTTGCTCGTAAGGGTACTCTGTAACATACATGGTATCCGACGAGCTTCTGCGAGCTTTTAATCGAAGCCATCTCATTTGTGAGACCAGGATCGTAGTATATTGAGCTATATGAATAGGAGAGCTCTCGATTCGTCGGCTGCTCAGGCGAACACTCCGCCCAAGATCGTGCGTGACGTCTACTCGGATTTGCTGGGTTTCAGAAATCGTGTTCCACTGTTTCCTTTTTAACAGGATGATTATGACCGTATATACGGTTAAATGAGTGGTAGTGCGGATCAGCCATATCCAGCTACTTTGTCCTTATCCCTTTCCCACAGTCACTTGCCTAAAATGCTGCCCCCATTCTCAAATCTAGTGGTGTCAAAGGCTCTCAGTGGTTCAGAGGAAGTATAAATAAGCGAATAGTCAACAAACGTACATCCTTTTTCCTATTCCTTGTCATCAATTCCATAGACAAATACTGAGTGGGTTTTTTTGCGGTTGAACTTGCGGTTTTTTGTTGATGCACAGCGAACAGACGTCGACCTTCACCAGTGTACTCCCTCAGATTCGAGAGAGAACGAAAAAGAAATGCCATTCTTTTGAATCGCACCGTACTTTATCGACACAATCATTGCAGTAACTTTTTCTGTGCTCTCAATTAGTCAGTAAATTCTCTAGCGAATGTTCCGCACTGCTCTTCTGATTGTTTTGGAGTTGTTGTCCCACTCAGAAACGCCATGACTGATTTCTTCTACCCTGTTTAACTCTCTTCAATATCAGTTTGGACCGCATCGGAATCAAAAGATACTTCCATGACCAGCTGGCTTCGAAATGGGAACTAATTTTAGCTTTCCGACTCCATTTACTAATTGCTCTTAAGTTGTTATACCATCCTTTGGTATAGTTCTGATCAACTATCAAATCGATAATAGGATTTATTCAGTAATATAATCTCGACAAAACGTAGTTCAACAAGCCATCGGAACAAATGATTATAAGTGCTTAACAAAAGGCCCATCTGGTAAAGGTCAAAAAAATTTGAACAAACACACCAACACAACGCCAAACAGACCCGGAGGGCAACCGGCGCAGCCTTACAGTGCTACTCGGTTGTAGACAACCAGTGGTCCTCCGTTCAGGTCCTTGACGCTAAAATAGTGTTAATTCAGCAGATGTCTCACATAATTGACTCTCCACACGAGTCTGAAGGAATTTTCAGGAGGTCCACTTATGCAGCCTTCTACCCAAGTTCACATAGTTTATTGGGACTTTTGGATCGGGCATGTACCGCGAAGATGCCCTTCTCTCCTCTACTACTCTACTCTCTTTATCTACCGTCATGACGAGGGGGGTATGTGTCACCTCGTGCGTCCGTGGACGCGCGCGGCAAACTGCGCGGCGAAGTTGCAACGAATTGAACGATTTTAGCGCCCATCATTGGGACCCAAATTTGAAGTGGAGTAGATTAGAAGGATTATCTGACCTTATTAACTGCTCTACTTCGAGTTTGTGCCCTGAAAATTGGCGTCGGAGTCGTACAAATCATCACGAACTTCGCCGCGCGCGCCCACGGACGCACGAGGTGACTGTACCCCTGATGAGGGTAGCTGGTGCTGGAGGGTGGTCGGCATGCGGTATGCGGCACTGCGAGGCAACTAAATAGTAGCTGTGGGTTACTGCGCGCGATGTCGCGTTAGGCACTTTCTCCCACGTGTCACACCATCAACTAAATTCAATAATTTCTAGAAAATCGAAAGCTTCTCCACACTATGGTGGGCTGTAGCTCAGCTATAGCGCATGAAGCTTACGGGTGACTAGGCCAAGGCTCAGGTCGGACCAACGAAATCGTCATCAGTTTGCAGGGCAGCGCCTTCTCGCACCTTCTCGTTTTCTTTGTCACTCGCTGGTCTTGAACTCGTTTATGCAATTCCGTCGCATAATCACTTCTACCCTTAGCTCCGTAACCATCGAATTTAGTTGTGTTCATTACCGAATGTTACATTAATAGACATGCATTACAACGCTACTGATGAGATGATGAATGTGGTATGTAAAGTGAAAGGTCACGACCCTGACCATGGCTAACGATTTTAGTGGACTGGTTTCCTCGGCACTGATGTCTACACCATTGGTATTGTCCGTCCTGTTCGTGCAAAAGTTGTCTGCACCCATTCTGTTCATACAACTTTTGCGACACCAATCCGATAACATTATTACATGGCATAACCCACGCACTTACTTCTGTAATAAACAGTAAACTGTCAAGCCATTCCTTCCAGAAATGCGGCCATTCACCCATTAATCGCGCATATACTCCGTTCATCGCGAAGATTATCATGATGAACTCTTTTAACATGTTTTGCATTTACATATGCTTTCGTGGAGTGGTATTACTTTTTAATATTCACCGTTAAACTTGTTATTACTGATATCACTAACGCTAATGCTCTCGATTTTGTTCAAGAGTGATGCTCCTGAATCAGGTACACAACCCGATTAGCTACGGTCGGTATGGCCAGAGACAGAAGTACACTGCGAGACTAACCGACCGCACCGCACGCCCAGCTTTCACGTAATGCGGCCGAACCTTAACTCTGGCCGCAGGAAGATCATATATCGATTTGTTGTGTCAAGTACTTTTAATAGATGGTCCCCTTACTGGAGGGTTTTCCTTGGGCGATTGTTGTCAGTGTAATGGGCCCTTTCAAGAGAAAGTTACTGCAACTTTACTATTCTCGAGAATTGTTTGTTTACCAGTAACCTCAACACCTCAAATGATTTTCTGTTCGACGATGAGTCATTTTTCCTCCCTCTCTCCTTGCAACAATTTTGTAGTGATTGGACCTGTTATGTCCCATTCCCACTTTCAGGAAGACATCAATTACACAAGTTGACTACTTCGTGAATCGTTGCCCATCTCGTCCGTTTCTACGGCATGAACATCGGCTATACCACTTCTACTGTTTGCACAACTCGAATACATCACTGTCCAGAGCGTTTTGAAGGTAACAGGCACGCCCTGTTCCCAACAAAATTGTTTCTTAGGTTTTATGTCTCTCCATGTTACCCTTCATTCAATGGTCACGAGCATGCTCGAACTGGTGCACAGTTCCTGGCTGAAAGGGGAATTTACAGCTTCCCACCACTGACAGGGAGAGTGTAACCAACAAGATGTTTCGTACACTGTCACGTTCACATCTATTTCCCTGTGCGAAGTTGGAGACGTCATACCAAGGCGTAAGATAGTCTGTGGGAGCAAAATCCGAATGGATTTGAAGTGCAACATGTTCTCGGACGCCTGTGATCGGTGTTCGCTATCTGTAGACATGCGCGTTTCCCTTTCAAACGAAAAGTCTTTGTCAAGGGTAGAACTTCGAGGCTTCTTTACATCTTTGTTGTTCTCTTCGTTACTTGTTCGTCTCAATGTAGAGGGCTTCGGATTTCTAAAATTTGATTTTATTTAGTTTAGCCGTAAAAGGGGGGTCTATTGAGCAACACCGTATTTGGTCCGTTTTTGAACTTGCTTACCTTCGCGGACTAACTATTCACTGTAAAGTACTGCTCGAGAAATTAATATTTATGAGTACCTTTACTGTTCGTTTACAGGTTTTTTAGTATTTCTGAAACGATATCAAGTACCGTTTTACAACAGAGTGGTTCTGAGCGTGCATAGAACTACCATATTCTTACTTCCAAGTGTTTCAATTTTCTGTTTCCTGAACTTGCCGGACTTTCGTTCGAAGCTGACCGGCGCCTATCAATCCATGCAAAAGGAAGATTCTATAGATAGAAACGGTCTTTCTGCTCGGGTGACACGGGAAAGCTAAGTGAAAGGTGTTGGGGTGGAGATGGGGGCTACGATGGGTGATGGGTGAAGAGGGCCGACCCACCGACCGGGGAACAGAGAATGAGAGAGAAACCCTAGACATCACTACAACATGTCGCTGGATGTGGAACGGCGACGGGCTCGCACGCCATTCATTCACAAAGGATAGATCCCTCCTTCGTCCGATGCCCTTTAGAGATCGTATCAAATCATTATACATACATGATTTCATCCCTATACAAACATATCGTCGTAGACAGAACATTCAAAGCTTGTCCAGCTTGGGTTCTTTTTGTCGTCCGATCTCATTATCGGGTATCCTCCAAGTTCCACCCAACCATCTCCTTCTCTCGGTCATCTTCTTTCACTGTCGACCTTTCCATTTGTTCCACTTTTATCGCCAGTTCTACACATTGCCCATTGCCTGAATTTTCGTAATACCCGATAGGTTACACGTTCTCATCACGTTTTATCATCGAAATCGATAACACTTCGTTATTAGTAATTATTCAATACCGATTGGTAAGCACTGCAATACTTTAGCGGTTCAAAAACAATGATTTATGCCTGCTGGGTGCTATCACTATGGAGGAGGTTCAAGTTGGCGAAAGCTCACAGTGAACCTGGGCCCAGGTGCCCAGGTGTTACTTATCACGGATGAAGCCAGCATGGGTAGGTGAGGGGACAAGTAAAACGCCGGAAAGCGACTACATTGAGCCCAATTTGGTTTTCTGGGTATAAATAACTTGATGAAAGCATTTCTCTCATCCTTTTGCATCTTTATAACTTCTTCGTCAACACAGTTCCTCGAAAAGTTCCGGTCCGATCTTCAAAATTTTCTGGAAAATTCACTTCGATATTTCGATCCTTCAACAGAATGATTTGAGGTTGTTCGAATATGTCCACCCACTTAGCCTTCTCCACAATTGTGAATAGAACTTGCACTTGTAGCAATGCGTCAAGATTCTGAACCAGTTTGTGAAATCGAGTAGTTTCGGATCGACTATGACCAATGAGAAAGACGTCAATGTGACATTCAATGTCCACAGTCCCCCTACCAAATGATGCCCCAAGAACACCGACACTTGGCACTCGCACACCCCTCAACCAGCTTTTTAAAATCGGCCTTTTTTCCCTCCAGTATTAGGCTTTAAAAATCGCCCCTCTTCACTTCAGTATAACTCTTTTCTGACTATTAAAAGTCAGTTGCAGATGTCAGCTTTACTTAGGAGGATCGCTAATTGCCTAGATAGGTCGTTTCGAAATGTTCTTAATTAATGATTCGCAAAGTAATCGTCTATTAAAAAGTTTCGGTAGCGCAGTGGCTCATAGCTATCCTTCCTCAGTGATCCAATCCTTCCGAGCTGACAAGCTCTTTTACCTTTCTTCTTGGAGGCCCCATGTCTGTCTAGGCTGAAATATCGCGGAATCATCGAAAAGGAATATTATTTTTCACCCCCATAAACATGAAAAAACTAGCAAATATTCCCTTACCTGATGATACTGGTTGGAGGTAATCACCTGACAGTGTTCAACTGACGGTTCAATCAACAAAATCATACAGCATTTTTTTTCTTTTTGATTACTTCTCAGTTTCTCTCCTCTTTCTGTTTTTTTACCATAAATTTATTACAAATCTAAACATCGTTGATTGCTGCTGTTGTTCTCAATGCCCTTTTTCCTCAAATTGGACTCTGAAACTGGTCCAAAACTGTAATAGCGCAATTGAGAGCGCCTTCAGATTCCAGGTTTCCATCAGCTTAACAAGCCTCCTGAAATCTTTCTTCTGCTTATAGCATACTCTATAGAAAAATGCCGGAAGGATACTTACTTCTCAGAGAAATCTGGTGAATTGTTTCTTTCGAAAACCGCTCCCGTAGTAAAGATATAAAATTCGAAAAGCATAAATAGTTTTTTTTTTCAAAACGTCTGTCTTGAATGTACGTTTTTTTTGAAACCATATTTTTTCGATTTTTTAGATTTGGGCTGAATGTGCTTTTGCTGGGGGTAGACCTTACTCACCGTACGAGGAGTTCCCTTAAAATATTACTCCATAACTTTAACTTTTAATCGATATCTCTTTGCGTTTCATGAGAGATAGAGAAGAACGGCTGTTGTTTTTCAAGAATTTCAATTGTCTCTGATCAATTTACCGTTTCACGTTATTCAAAGAAATTTCTCTCAGTTGGGAACTTAGTTTTCGATACTTCGTTTGACCTCTTACATAAGCGATCATCTTACGGTATGGCGCGAATCCAAAACTATTCGTTCACATGCGTCATCATTTGATTTCTGCAATCTGTCTACAAATTCGCAATGGAATTCGCCAAGTTGCATGATTCAGTCCTGCATGGTCCCATAGTGAACGTCTTTCAATTTGAGCTCGAAAATTGCCTCAACACGTCGGTGCCATTTCCTCCTCCACCATTGTCACTCCATGTCCATGCCAGTATTGGTGTCGCTCCTGACAAAAACATCTACTATGTGTGACCTGTCGCTCAATCACATTACCGATTTACTGTAGTTAGGAGTAAACTCTTCGAACTAGTAATTCAGACTAACCTGGGCTCTTTTTTCTGTGAAGTCATAAACTTCAGTATCGAGGGACGGTTCTGTTTGTCTGATTCAGTGGGCCGATATCTCCCAATTTTTCCTGATATCAGGTGGTAGGGGTCGTGGTCTTCATCCCGTTGTGACTTCGAGAATAAACTCATGACTTGGTTTCCAATGTTCAGTACTTTTGTGAAAGAAAAGGAAATGTAATGTAGCAGCAAGTTGAGTAAGCCAGCAAGTGGGCTAGCTCATTAAACAGCGCTACATTAGAACCCACCCCAGTCCAGGCCATCAATGTATCCCATCTTTCCAAGCTCGATTAGACTGAACAAGCCCCTATAGAAACATAACGACATCAATTTGGACACCTACTGGCTCTTTCTCATGCCGTTATAGGGCCCTAATGAGCTTTACGATCCATCCATTGTACAAAATATAATAGTGATCAGACGCTCAGGTACTTCAAGGAGCGAAGGGAGGAGGAAGTAGAGGGGGATGGGGGGACCAGTTCATCACAGTGTTTTCAGCTAAACGAATTACCAAAGGAATGTCAATTATCAGAGTGAAGAGGTAGCGGGAACCTCAGATAAGTGGTTTCATTACATTGGCCTGGAAAACATCGATTGCATTGATGAGATTCAGAATTTCTTGTGTCTGCTGAATCTCAATGATACTGTATCCCAATGTCTGAGTACCAGTTTCAGACGAGACCAAAACGTCTCTCAGATGCTCAAATAAACATCCGATTTGTTCTTTCTGGACTCAAGTGGAACAAATTAGGAAGAATGAGAGACGGCATCTCAAGTATGCAACAGCACTGGAGCCTTCAATGTCAATTCCCCTCTCTGAAGTTCACAACTCAAACGTGAGCCGATACAACTCGTAATTCATCCGGTTAGTGACTTCAGTTATATGCTGAAGCGCAAGTCATATCTGAAACAGGGAGCTCTCCGGGTTACCACCCATCGCGGTTTCTTAGTTGACCACCCTTTCCCCTAATCCACAGTTGACTATCCTTCCTTGAGTCATGGATGAATCTTTGGATCATCGCCGAATTGACCCGATCAAAAGTCTAAACCTTTTCTCCTATTCTCCTCTGTTTCATTCCTACTCAATCTATCGTGGAGTAGTTAGACAAATGCTCGATTATAATGGTATCTATGCGTACTGAATCACAGTTATGGGCGAATCTTATTTTGATTTTCAGCAAATTTTCGCAATTTTTCTAAATCACACGTCTTACTCGGAACTATTCAATAGAAAATATCCAGCTCCTCCCCTTTATACGGGCCGAGGAGCTACTTGCCTTTTGCGGTAATCACCTGTCATCCTGTTAATCATAGATTTCCTCGAGTGGGCGCCAGTAACGTCTCCATTCGTCCCTGCTGCGGGCTAGCGTAATCCAGGGGCTCCTCCTCGCCCGGCGAGCACAAGGTATACCTTCCCTTCGTACAGAGGTTTTGTGGAAAAACTGACCATCACACGAGTGGCCGTCATTTGACGTCCCGAAGGATCCAGTCAGTAGCCGCCCTGGTCCAACGGTCATTGCAAAATCGCATGACGTGTCCAGTCCACCTAATGTTCGACTCCCTTGCCTAAGCAGCGGAACGGCATCCCTGATCTCCGTTCACTGAGAACAGCAATGTCGAAAATACGAGGATAGGATAATACCGGTGTGAAATGCGTATATTCATATTACAGAGGGAATAAGGGGGAGGTGTGACAAGAACAGAGCAGCAAGTAGATTGCTGCAGGAGCGTTTGAGCTGGTCCTTCCATTTTAAGGCTTCTTGTCCCTTTTTTCAAGTACCTTCTTCCAGTAATTCCTTTCCCAGTGTAATCCCGTTTTCCACTCATTTTATTACCTCAGTTTTTACCTCATTCAAGTGACGCCAAGATTTTCCAAAGAAACCATTCATTGAAACCGTTTCAAGCCGAACAGAACCTGACCGAAGCAAGTTCCACTCATGGATATAGGCCGTCGCTAAGTCGATTCTTGATTCAATTGGATTGCCCTTGTTCGAATGGCTCTCAAAGTCTTGTACGCTTGAGATTCTGCCCGAAGATTGTTTTTTCATCGTATTTGAATATTTCCAGAGAATTTCACTGTTTCTGTTTCACTGATGTACCTAATGTTCATTTTTAATATATTCCAACCCTTTTTATTCATACTGTTGACCGCCTAATCTAACATTTCATTCTTCTATGAAGAGGCATTCAATCTATCACCTCTATTTGGTCTTTTGGTCGGTAATGATTACCTGTATTCGATCTTTACTGCTGAGTTGTTAGAATTCTAACATTCCTCCTCGACTAGCAACAGAACGCCGGTTGAAATCCCAATGGCCAACCTTCTACCCTCCAACCCCCAACCCACCCAC
>UZAF01017455.1:21168-38933 GCA_900617895.1 Haemonchus placei
CGGTAGTGATCTTTTGAAGAAATATTTTTACTTGGAAAGGGAAAAGGAAAAAAAAATAAACGGAGAATGTTAACCACGGCCCAAATGATTCAGAACACGTTCCTCAAAGGGAAGTGAACTTTTCACCCAATTTTCATTGCAGAACACGGCAATTTTTAAAAAAAAGTAGGTAATGTTCCACTGTCTGATAAAATAATGATGCTTAAAAGAAAATCAGCAAATATATGGCCAGCAATTTCGCTTGAATTAGTTTACGTTGAAAAAGTTACTTGGAAGTGTCCTTTGACATCATAATCATTCCGTAATCATCCCTCCACGAGTTCCAGCATCGCAGCTGTCGTTTTCTCAGCGCCCTCTTCGAGGATAGATCGGGCACGTTCCGAACCCGCTCTTTGTAAGCTACGCCGTGGAATGGGATAGCGATGAGCGCTATTGTCGTCGGTTTTAACCCAGTATCTCAAGGTACTACGGGCGTCTGACCTTCCACTTGTGGTTGCGTCAAAAACCTCAATTTTTGGATCGCTCACTCGGGGAATCCGGGCGGGCAACATTTACTGAAACTTGGGTGACCGGTCGTGAGAGCGGCAGCGTGTTTGAGGGGTGACCAGTGCTAGCCTGGGATTCTAAAGAAATTTAGAACATTGAAACAGAAATAGGTTGTGGCACTCCGATTTGGTCTCACCCTTTACAATATAAATAGAAACGGGAGGGATTCGTCTAGTCCATGCCCAAATCTTATGCTGATTTTCAAATTGGTTGAATACTCGTATGTAAGTGCTTGTTTTATTTTATTTGATCTTACTACATACTATGTCACCCAGGGAAATAGAAAAACCCTCCGAGGTCCCAATAGAATGACAAGAAAAAAATCAAAATTTCTATCTGCAACTGAAAAGTTTTACACAATCGAAACTTGATCGATATCACAAAGTTCCAAAACGATTCACTTCGACTTCGATCTGAAATTAGGATAAGCAATGAAATCGTCATCTGGTGGACGAGCACAAGCAGAGCTCAACTTTCACCAAGAGTAACAAGGAATCAAAAGCAATAAAGCTAATTTATTTTTCCAAAAACCAGCTAGCTTAGGTTGAGTCAGTTTACCATTTTTCATGAGGTTAGCGAATTCGAAATTTCGACCTTCGAGGAGACCCGACCCCGAGGTCGTGTTTTCCGGGCATCGCATTCTTCGTATCTTATACTACCGAGACTTCTAGCCTTCCCCATCTTGGCTATTTTTTCATTTAATTTCTATATTTGACTGAACAGTAATATCTGTAATGAACATCCTGTTTAGGGATAGTTCCACTTGACGGCCATGTACCTCCGGTCACAGGCTATCCAGAAGAAATGCTACGCGTTGGTCCAATGTGCCGCTATGTGGAAGATCTTCCAATTCTAACTGAGGTGTTTTTTGCTTCCCTAGATTGATTACGAGTATGTGATGAATTTTGCGGATTCGGGATCTTGAAACCTGGGCATGTTACACAATGATTCACACTGCTTTGCAGTGCAGTTTTGTTATGTGAAAGCGACTTTCTTCGGTTGACGTTTCAAAGAAATTGTCGTCTCCAAAGACCTGAAGGTGGTTCAGAGCAGACGACGATTTGTTCGAAAATTCGACCGACTAAGGCGGTTCTACCGTAACGAATCAGTGGGCAAAGCAATCTGACACATCTGAAAGGTCATCCAGATTGATATGATCAAATGAAATTGTTTCCAGGTGATGGGCGGTGACAAAGTTCCTCAACTACGACTTTCGGACCCTGTGGATTTCAGCAAAATCCGTATCTTTTACATGGAAGGCATACAGATTCCAACTCTGCAGTCGTTAAGCTGTGAAATGAGATCGACTTTGTTAGAGGTATAATTAAGAAACAATTTTATTGAGAGTTTTAGAGCAATTCTGTTCATTTTGAACCCTGTTATGGAAAAATAAGAATGACTCGAATATTGCCGAATTTTGTAAATTTCAATAATATAGGGCCACTTGTGTCTGACTTCAACATAACGTACTCCGAACAGTTTTTCTGTCTCGATGATGATCTGAATGATCCCACGACCATGTCTGTCGTGGACATAACAGGAGCCACCCTCTCAGTTTTATTAACTTGCAATGTTGACTGCCACACAGTTGGCACCTTTTTCACGCATCAATTTCAATTACGCTATTAAAATTCAGGCTGTAAAACACTTTGAGACGAAGTTTAACGTCGAAGCCATTCGACTGGATTTGCTGTTCGCTCAGAAAGCTGTTGAAATGCTTTTTGCCAGTCTGGAGGTTGAAGGTGAACCGAAACCTAGCGAATATTTGCTCAGCTTGGAGGTCTGCCATTACTCTCTTCTCGCAGTGATGATCTTTCCTCTAGAGTTGCACTACAGCACTAAATATCATGAAGCAAACTGTGATGAAGTCCAAGTGATCGATTGATATGGAAAGTAAGGTCTGCATTTCCAGGGTGACAAAGGTAAATTGAATTGGAAACTCGAGATTCCGAAGTACTTAGTGGGGAAGTCTGTACATACACCTGGAGCTTTGTTAGTCGCCATGATCGAAGACATCGATAGAACGCCAGAAACGGAAAAGGATGAGGTTCGACATTGCTATTTATTTCTAAATTCGTTCCCATTTTCCATACTTGACCATTTATTTATTTGTAACTTTTTTTCTGGTGGATTTCACTGCCCCTCTCGGTTGATGGTAGGAATGAAAAGATAAAGGGACCATCAGTTACAGTTACAGGTCCCACGAGATTGTCGAGCTTAAGATGGGGATATTTTTTCAGTAAAGGACGCCACTTACTTGTCAATATCTTCCCGCTTTTACTACTGCCCTCAGATACTCACAAGTACACGAACCTTTTAGAACTAGTGCCCTGAACTTCATTGTCTGTGCTCTCAGAAGTAAACGTTTGGCTGGGCTTTCCCAACGTTCGGCTGATATGACATCACGTTGGCATTACTTACAATGGCAACTATTGCAGTTTCGAAAACTTCGTAGTCGTCTCGTTCGGCAAGTCACGGAAACTCTAGGAGACAATGGAATTCTCCTGTTCCCTTCGTGAGTTCTGTTCAATCTTTGAGTATTCAGCAAATTACGCTAGTGATAAAAAGTCATCCAAAACACTTGTAAGCTACGTTGGTCGCTTTATTTTCTGTACCTTGTTCCAAGTACGACTAGATGGAAGTCTCTTGGTCTAGCCTGTTGGCCCTAGCCCCCTCAATCGATGACTTACCGGTGTCAGATTCGGCTGGGAGACGGACTGGTGTATTGGTCAGGGTCTGCATTGCAATTCATTAAGCCTTTTGCGCTGACTTACTACAGCTTTTTACAGATAAATTGGTCAAAAATAAGTCTAATTAGTTGTCGGTCGCCGTTTACTCTTCCGTATAATTACCCAGAGAGTACAGGTGACAAACAAGCGCATTTCGATACTTCCCTGAGCAACTTTATTAAAATTTTGCGTATCAAAACAGCATAACAATAAGTGAAAATTAAAGTCATGTCAGCCACGCTACGACCTTGTAACCCGTGAACATCGAAGTAGCATTGGAAAAATAAAAAAGAAGCCAACAAATTGTAGGCTGAATCGATTAGAAGTGTGTGTAGGTGTCTGCCTGTCTATCTGTCGGTCTGTTTGGGTAGGTCTTTGAGAGGTGTTTGGATATCTGGCTGTTGTATGCTTGTACCATTGTGGGTTATGTGAATGGGTGGGTGGGCGCGCCTGTCATGGACACCAAGTGTATGATAGTCCAGTTTATTGATATTTGCGAAACTAATCGATATCGATTTTGTGAATGATCATTTTATATTAAGATGGCCACAGACTGCTCCTTTCCACCACCAAACCGTTTTCACGCCATTCAACTGTGTCTACACGGGTCTGTTCAACGTTTTGGCTCTACCCGTTGTGCAGTGCCCAATGGGATTGGACAGCAGCGGCCTGCCACTTGGAGTTCAGGTGAGGCGTCTATAGTAGTTACCGCGAAACCACTTCCGTTGGCCGCAGGAATCCGGAGAGAAATACCGCCATTCGGGTGCACCGTACACTTCATTAAGGTCTCCCAGCGCATTTCTAGCAGCTGATGACTCAAAGTAGGCAACTTCAAGAACTGAGAACTCGCTGGTCCTCGAAAAAAAAACAAGCTTCAATTCTGAACCAGTACCTTCAGGTGGTTGGTTCGAGAAACGCCGATCGGCTGCTGGTAGCAGCCGCCAAAGAGATCTCCAATACATTCGGTGGATGGAAGGCACCCTGGACACAGTGATTCTAATAAATCCGTCAGAATCTCATCACTACATTCTTTTCTGACACCAAGACATTTGAAAAACGACTTTCAAGGTTAAATGCAGGGAAAATAGTTTTGAAAGAGCAAACGTCAACGCAATCACTTTTGCGATTATTTTTCATAGAGAAATAATCTTTATTTAGTCATGTTTTCAGTCCTCTTTATAAATATTTATTATTGTTTCATTTCAAATACTTGTCGATAACTTCTTTTTTGAATTCTTCGCGAGTAATCTTGAGATGATCACCTTCTACTTCGAGAAAATGCAAGCGACCTGTTTCGTGCAACTTTTTCAGGCCGATTCGGTCCTATGTATAAGTATTTTTTTTCGAGAGGTAAAAATAGTCAGTAACTCTTAGTTTAAAAACATGTTTTTCGTAGTACCTACCTCGGTGTATAATTTCGTCTCATTCATCGTCATTATTGTATCTATATCACCTTCTTTGTAATATCCGAACCACTGGAATCGACTTTTTGGGAAACGGTAAGGAGATATGCAAATTGTTGTTTCCAGTATGGAAACTAAGCGCTGTCTGAAGGTTACGGTTGGTAAAACTTACCGAAGACTCCATAGGTACGACCATATGGTCCCTTGTGAATTTGATAAGTAACATGTTCTTAAGGTTTAGTAGGTTCTTCTTGTAGTCAGTATTGATTTCCTGAAAATAAGAATAACTTCACAAAATGTAAATAAATCGTCCTTCGTTAGTTTGAGCCTTCACCGAGAACTGGTCCTCATGCTTCGTGCGGGAGCAAGAGGCTATCCTGCAAGAGGCTATCCTGCATATTTACTACCTTTTCCCAATTGCTAACGTGATCAAATCCAACACAAATCAAAATTTTCAACTGCAAGTACAAATCTCGATCCCCCTTGGTCTGTTGTCAATATCAAGTTGTGGAGTTTATGAACTGTGTGGTATTGGCATGAGCCTCTCGGCCCCATTTCTCCTAGGCCTTTATCGTTCTCGAAATCTCACCGATCTTTCCAGAATTTTTCAAACTCACTCGTTCATTGTTAATATCAGCGAGGAAAATGCTTTTCTCTTTGTACTCATCTTCATGTAAGGGGTCATGCCAGTATTGAGCTTGTACGACTCTAAAATAGAATAGTAATCATAGCGGTGTAAAAGTCTACAGCAAGGAATCGAAAGAAGAAGAATCAATAAATTGAACGACATCGTTTTTAAGCGGGAAACTCTTGTGATTTTCAGTCCAGGATCGCGTGATTTCCTTTAGAGAGCAGGACGAAAATTACTCTCAGTTTTCTGCCTTCAAGTGGTTCAAATGAGAGCATGGGTTCACAATAGGCTCTGACTGGGCTACATTTGACTCACGCCACCTTCTTTTTGGAGTCCCCAAAATTTTGGCTTGTTTTGCTCAGCCAGGATTTACGAAAACGGTCTTATGCGGAAATCGTGTTTCTATCCTACGAGTACAAGAATCTAGCAGTGACCATAGAGTAGTCTGTCCATCCATCTGACACTGTTAAGCGATACTTTAATCGTGCATGAAATCTGCCCACCTCTATCTCATCCCCGGAATGACGTGAACGCCCTTGAAAACTCATCAAAACTTGAGACTTACTGGTGTTGAACATAGTGGTTGTAAGCTCCCAAATCGAGTAGCCTCCGAATCATGTTGCACAGTGTTGTATCTCCAGGACAATAGGGCAGACCAAATACACCCTGGTGTTGTCCACCAACTAAAAAAATTTTTTAGCGAAGTCGAAATTATTAAGGAGATTTATGAACGCAATTCTTGACGATCTCCCTCTAGTCGACCAGTGTATCTTTGGTCTACACAGTTCATCCCACTCAACGCTTGCCGTCGAAGCATGGGGTTACGCTGGAAATACCCTAAATCCTCTAAAAATTGAATTCAAGGATGATGCGCGGGTATCTGCAGGAACCCAGCCCTCGGGCTACTTGAGTTAATACTTTCTCAATCTTGAGAGTTCCCCAACCCGACCTCAGGACTTCAAAAACTCATGAAATACTGATAGGGTGTAGACCCCCACACGTATCAAGGTTAGCCTTTTGATTTTACAGCTCCAGAGTTCTGTTTTGTTATTTTGAAGTGTCCGTGTTTGTCACAGATATGCTTTCGACTTCACAGCCTCCGAAAAAGAGAATTAGTGACAACGTCAGACACTAGAGAAATTGTTGTTACCAATCTCGGAGGGTAGTCAAGAACTACAACGAAAGGTTACTTTGATCATGTCGATTTTCAAGGATTTTGAATCGTACCTGATATGAGGTTCTTGATTGGCGGGTCAGGACATCTTTGCGCCACAGCTCTTCTGGAAGGAAAAATATTCTGAAGAAAGCTTGGAAAGTGTAATTTCTAGAGAGTTCTAGGCTTTGCGGAATCGCCAATAATCGGGCAAACTTCGAAGTGTATTACTGCATAATGAGTGGAACAATTAATTCAGCTCAGCTTCCGATTCTCTGTTAAAATCTGCCCAAATAGCATATGTTGAGTAGTGGTATGAGAAATTTCTTGGACCTAAACTTAGCCTAGGTTAACCGTGGCGTTAAAGGTGATCAGAGGATATTGGAGTCCCCCATTAACCAGTCTGCCAACAGTACGGCCCCGCACCCTCAACCACCTTGCTTGCGCTGCAGCATAAGTCATTTATACCTGGCTGTAACAACTGGTTATCGCTTCTTAACTAGGTAATTTGACTTGACTGTAATGAACGTTCAAACTTACATGAATTGTGCTCCTTGTGAGAAGCCAATTGCGTTATATCCAAACTGTAACAGTGTATCGTTACGAATCTGTTTACAAGCATCCGCTACCAGATCATTCATATCCGCGAAGAAACCCTTTTCTGTGTCCTGTAACCCCAACTCTTTATAGAGAATCACTGTAATTTCGAATAATTTCAGAAAAAGCTTGCTCAGAGGCTTACGATATTTAGTCATAATCACTGTAGAAGAGTTACAGGACAGCTTCAAGCTATTATTAGAAATTTACGAAGGCGGAAGTGATGTAAGGTCTGATGACACTGCAATAATACTGGGAATATAGCTTAAGATCGAATTCAAGGTCAATATCCACTGATCAATTTACATCTTCGCTACCATTGGATCGACCGATTTGTGAAAGATTCATTTATGAGGATGGGAACACTGACTTTTACAGTGGTATTTTGTTAGCTGCTGGTAGAGCGTAGTACACGATCTGAAGGTGGTCAAACTTGGCCTAGGACGGGACTCGAACCCGTAGTTCTGTGCTACGGCTCCATGCTCTGGTTTACTGCCTCCCCAAGACACTGATGGGTGCATCTCAGAATGGGATCGAACAGTGGCAAAAAAATAGAGCGTAAAAAAAAACAAAAATTTTGAACTGTAGCTCACCTCCATCAAGTTATCTCCAAACATCAAACTTTTCACATAAACTCCATCAACATTTTCTTCGATAAGTTTTTTGATGTTGCCCATCGAAAACGGGTTGCAGCAATTATCACCTGAAATGTAAAACGACTGTTAAAGGATTGAACAGAATAGCACCTGTCCCTCGAAATCTGGGTTTTCGTCATGGAAACCGAGGGGGCCAGTGGGAAGACATACGATAAGCATCCCAAAGCAATTGGACGCATGGAAAGTTTCCAAAAAAAAANAAAAAAAAACAGTTTCGCGGCGTATGGATGCATTCGAAACTCACCCATTCCATGCCATATGACAACTGGTACCGCTTTTAATGTAATCGTCTTGTGGCGAATTCTTCGACGATGCCGACGATGTCGTCGAACGTTGTGAAATGCGGACACAATGGCAAGACAAATGAGTAGCACAAGAAAAATACGCATACTGCAATTTCTAAATTATCCGCGACACTATAAATTGATCATAAAACTGAATATGATCTGAAAAGGAGTGATAATCGTGACGGGCTGGTCAGCATAATGTCCTGTTGCTTTGCTGTGCTGGTGGTGCTTTGCGACGGTCGCTGGATTGATACTGATAAGCAAAGGTCGCCCTGATGACCGTGTGATACAGGTCCAAACAGCTGTGTCACCCTTGTCCTTTGTATGTGAGTGATTATTGTTCTTCTAAAAGAAATTGTTAGCACCACAAACCATGGAACTGTGTGGTGCAGTCCGATGTGGCGCACCATCACACAATTACGGACCCGGGATGAATCCCTAACTGGTACCTGCTCGAGCCTTCCTTTCCTTCAAAGTCTGACCTTAACCGCCACGCCTTATCAACGCCAAAAGTTCCGCTATGATGGTTCGGCAACAGGACAGAAGGTCGTAGAAACGTTTACCGGGCTTAGTAATGTTCATTAGCGAAGCAGTAGTCATGCATAATACTTACTTTGATACTTTGATGGTCCATCGGCGAGAGGGTCTTCTCAGCGGGGACCACAGCTCCTCCATACCGCCCAATCTTTCGTGACTTGCATCCAATGTAGGCCGTTGTCTCTGAAATTTTCGGAAAACGAATCGACCCACCGAGTCGGCGGACGTCCTGACGGTCTTCTTTTATTTCTCGGGAGCCATTCTGTGACTCAAGACTCCATCTGTCATCAGTTCGACGAACTAGATGACCGGCCCAGCGGTGCTTCGAATGTGCCATGTATTGAAGCGGGTCTTTCAAACGCGATCTCTCCTGTAGGTCTGAACTTCGCAAGCCTTGCAGCCACTGTCGTCGTCGACTGATTTTCAGAAAACTTCTTTCCAACGCGTGATGAGAAGTCTTTATGGCTTTGGCAGTTGTTTCATTGTCAGGCCACGTGTCAGTCGCATAACACATCGCTGGCAGTACTGAGGCGCTGAATATCGATGTCTTGAGTTCGGGATCGCTGACCTGGTCTGTCACTTCACGAATTGAACCGGAAGCTGTCCATGCAGCACTTCTTCTCCGATTCAGTTCTGGAGCGATATTGTTCATCGTGTTCAGTTCTCTTCCCAGATATACGTAGGATTCAACTCTTTGCAGAGTTCTTCCTTCTAACCTTAAGGTTCCCGTATCGCACCACTTGTTAACCATCAACTGCGTTTTGGATATATTCATCTCCAAGCCTATCAGCCGGCTTCCGCATTGAGTTCGTTGACCATCTTTTCCATTTCGGCTGTGCTGCTTGATATCAAGACGATATCATCGGCGAAGCGGAGGTTATTGATTTTCTGCCGTTGACGGGATATCCTCCCAGTCTAGGTTCAACATCGGATGTTGTAACGCATCCGTGAAAAGCTTTGGGAAAATGGTATCTCCTTGTCGCACCCCCTTTCCAACTGGAATCTTCAGCTTTCGGTCGAACAGCTCTATGAACGTTGATGTGTTTGAGAGGCACTGTTCCAGCAGGTGGACGTAGGCGGGATCAACTCCAGCTTGCCAAGAGCATTTAAAACAGCCTTGATCTCCACAGAGTCGAACGCCTTCTTGTAGTCCGCGGAGAGAAGGGCCAAACGGAGGCGGTATTCTCGGCTTCTCTCGATAAGCTGTTTGACTGCTTGGATGGTATCCATGCACGAGAAGTTTTCCCTGAACCAAGTTTGCTCTACTGGCTGGTGTTCGTCCAAGATGCGTTCCATGCGGTGGAGCAGAATATTCGTGAATGACTTGTATACCACCGATAATATGCTGATGGGACGGTAGTTGGAGATGTCCTCTCGCTGACCTTTCTTGAAAATAAGAATGGTTTTCGATTCTTTCCCCTGCTCTAGAATCCTTTTCGATTTGAGGTAGTGATTGAAGTGCTCCGCAAGAAGGGTGTGAAGAGTGGTACTTCCAGAGCGCAGCACATCCGCAGGGATATTGTCCAAGCCTGGAGCTCTACCTTTCTTCATGCTTCTTATCGCGTTTGCCTCTTCCAAATCTAGGTAGCGGGAGGCTCTTCATAAGGCGGTATCGAGCATTCAGGCACAAAGGTGGAGGAACGAAAAGGTCTGTGTGGAAATCTTGAACGATATTCTCCATAGAACATCTAGACGTTTTTACACTTCCATCTTTGTCCAAGAGAGCGGACATCACAGCTTTCTGATCGTTGAGATCTCCTTTGCAGCGCCTGATGCTCGATCTCGCTACGGCTGCTTCCAGTAACTTCGTTCTCCTGTACTCCCGAAGAGATTGCTTGACGGCCATACGGCAGGCTTTGTTCACGAGGACTTTTCCAGTGGTTGGCGTTGGTTGATTGCTCTCCTTTTCTCAAAGAGGGATACGGCAAGAGCATTTAACATCGGAATTCGGGCTAGCTGTCAACCTTAGTTTGTCAGTTTGAAAAAAAATTATTTGGAATCCAACCGAAAAACAACAGTTAACGCGTGGCTAACATCGAGACACAGTATCTTTAGGTCCCGGATCGATGAGCAGCGAATGGGGTGGGGTGGGGGATGGTGGCCGGCGATGGTTCAAAGTCCACTTTCTGCATAGATTCATGGTGGCAGACGTGAAGACCTTCCTCCAGCACTATGAGTAGCACTGATTGAAGAAGGTGTTAGCGCTAGCTGTGTCCCTTGGCTCATCTTGCGTCAGAATCAGACGGTCCAATCTCTGATTAGTGATCAAATCGGAGATCGTCGTCAATGATCTCTTCGATTTGATCACTAATCAGAGATTGGGCCCCCTGTATTCATTGATTCAAAGTTGCTCGACCGGCGGGCGACGAGACATCTTCGTCTGTTGGTTTCTTTTACTTTTTCACTTGTCCTCCCGTCACTTCCTACAAGCTGTCCCTTATTCCATTTCGGAAACTGGCCAGAACATACTACATAGTTAGGTCTTCTTTTTGTAGTATTCAGACAATGATAAGAGTATCTAATGGTTCCGGATGATAAATTTTGGAAATTAATTAAACTCTACCAGGTGGTTCCCAAGTCAAAAAGTCGAGTCAGTCAAGGGTTCAAAGACTTCGAAAACAGCGAATTACCCTGGACCATGAACTAAGATAGTCTTTCATCCTGCCCATTCCATTCTTTTCCAAGAACCCAATATGTACTTCTTCTACCGTTTTTCTAAAACCAATCTTGCCAAATTGCCGAGATGACTTTGAAAGAAGCTTCCCCTTGTTTGGTATCCAGTCCGCGCTAACATCTACAGTGAGCTACCCTTTGTGCAGCAGTTGCTCTCCTGACGACTGAGTGGCCGAGCATATCCATATGGCGTTGGTGGCATTGCCCCAATCGCGCCGTTATCGTACATACGGTCTATTAGGTGGATTAAATTGAAAAGTTCGGTGATTTTGATGGATTATCTGCTCGATCGGACTCTTTGGGAGTCGAGTTCTACGGATATTGACCGAGTCCCCAAACTTGACATTGAGATGGGACACGAAGGCAAGAGGCGTGGCTGAAAAACTGCAGGCTAAGTGAGCTCATTGGCTTTCCAGAGTTATAAAGACCTCTATAATAGATTTTATTGGGACAATCCTGACATTCGAAACGGTCGAATAGGTGGTTCGCTCAAAGCCACGATCGATTCTCAAGGCTGATCGATGCCTTAATCGACTGTTTGCAAAACAGAGTGGAAGCCAATGAGAAAAGAAAAAGGGACGGGGTTATGGAACTCAACGTGACTTTCACCACTGTTATTCTCGCTTTCACCTTATGGTTCATTTCCGTGCTTCTAATGTGCAACGTCTCCACACTTGAACACAGTTTGCACAGTTTATTGAAATTTGATCGATGCAGATGAGTGGACTTTGAACCCATCGCCCCACACTTCCTCTCCATCCCATTCGCTGCTCATCGATTTGGAAATGTGGCACCGATTGGCTACAGGTTCACGAATTAGTAGCTTTTCTTTTGTTTGTTAGGCTTTTGAATTGGCGGAAGCCCCAATCCATTGCTTGCTTGGACAACTCGATAAATTATCTCTGCCTTCTCCCTAGCGTTAACCCGGGTGCGCTCTTACTAATGCCACCCTCTTCAATCATCACCTTGACTTCGGCAGGATCCTCCTTGATCACATCTGCCAACTTTTTCGAAGCTTCTCGTGCGCATTCATCATTACTACTGACTTACGATTTGTTCACATAGGAAAGACATTAAGGATTTAAAAATCAATATTTCCGCTCCAGCTGAGTGGTTGGTGACGATGTACCCAAAGTGGAAAAGCAATAACAAAGTTGAGAGTCCTAAAATAGCCGTTTTTGGTATGAAGTGAAGCTTAAGAAGCCTAGTTGTGTACTTTTGTAGTAGTTAATTATACTATTTATTTGATGTTTTTCATAGAACGTTACTGTCGTGCCTCTCGCTCGACCTCCACGGTTTACAGCATGCGTCGGGAGGAAACCGCGCTCCAGGTCCACTTGCCTTCGGTCCTAACGCGAAGGCCAGAAATTGCCGGAAACGCGGGAATTTAGTTGTAAGCATAACATGTCGCTGCGTATCTACTCCCGTCAGTCGTCTGTATGCATTCGTCGTGCGAGGCTGGTGGATCGTCGCGTGCTCCCTTTATTCCGTCCCGTGGGCTTTTCCCGTAACCGTCGATCATCGTCTCTCAACTCATCTGCTCTTCTCATCACCTCTCGTCTCGTATCCAGGTCAGTAATCGCCCATTTGTTTTATTCATGTATGTTTTTAGTATAATGCAATTGCATCATGATATTTCACTTACCATTTTTTACATCATTTGAAGTCCCTCATGTTGTAACCATATATGATATAAATGTGGCGTCTTATTATTTCTATGTAGTTATACGGGATCAACCAGAGAGTATTTGACACACTTGTAGTTGGGAGCTCAGTTCGTCGACAGGGGACTAGGCCCTTCTTCAGCCCGCAGCAGGACCCTTGGCATTCCTCGGCACGGCATGTCCCCTTAGGGGTGTGTGGGCACCCAAATACCCACGTTCTGCCGTGACTGGGGTGTGGGAACGCCGATGAAGATGGTAGAGGGCACCTCGTCACGACAGTTACCGTCCTTCGCGCTACTCGTTACCACGACGTTAATGTTTCGGAAATAATTGAACAGAATCTAGCTTTCCTTAGGAAAATGTTCCCTTTCCCAGACTCTGAAATCTCAGGCCCTGAAATATGCTTAGAATGTTGTTCATGACTTCAGACTGATGTTCGTTACTGATTAAGCACCATGAAGTCGTATCGCCTAGTTGCTTTACATTCAGGTCCAAGTAGCCCTGCCACCTGCCTGGGACTGTTATTTCGAGGTTTCCACTACTTCGGGAATGATGGCCAGACACACATCAGCGAGGGATCGTAATAAAATGGCGCAATGTCGACAGGTACTTTATTTTTGGCAGTACATTTCACTCCTGAGTCTTCTTGGTTTACATGATGGAGAAACTGCTGCATATATTTTCTAGACCTTTTCTTCGACGATCTGTTTCAATATAAGTTAACATCTCCGATTCCAGCCACCAGCAACGATGGATCGTCCAGTTCGTTAGGAAATGGTTACGACCGAACTACACGGAAACTCCATCTCGATCTTCTCAATCGGAGCTTCTTTTTTTCTGTTTGACTTTAATATAGGTATTAGGTTTTTTTCGCAAAAGTTTTGAGACACTCGGGGGGTGCACTTTAAATATCAATTTGAATATATAACTACCACTATTATCTACGACATTCGAAGTTAGAAGAGCTGAGGTCAGAGAAATGTTCAACATGGAGAAGCTTTAGCCAAGTCCCTGTAAGCGCAGGGGTAGGGAGAAGAGGGGCCTTTGCGGGACCGTAGAATAATCACGTAGAAGATGGAGACTAGCTGTAGTGGCGGACTGTTTCTTTTGCCGGAAGCTGGACAGCGCCCTCTGTTGTTCTTAAGGGATTCAGCTCTCCATAACCCTCTCTTAGTCCTACATCAGCTAGTTCCGAATGAAGGTGATGGGGAGGGACTGGCTGATTGGGGCGCGTGGGTGTTAACGATTGCTAGACGGCTCACAAGGGAAGCCTGGGGAACCTAATCGAGTGTTATGGTGGTAACTCTGAGGTTATCCTAAAATGTTGTGATGGAGTGGAGGTGGCAAGGGTTTTTCAACGAAACGAGGACATATTTCAACTGTGTCTCGAAACTTTTACGTCGGCCTAGCAACAACCAGTTTGTGTCGCTTCACAGTTATGAAGTTTTGATATTCTGATTCAGTGAGGTATCTTTGAAGCTTCTTGACATTAAGTTGATGCAAAAGTTTTGAGACATTCAGACGTTATGAGACTGCACCATCGAATTCATTTGCAAATTATTTCAACCCAGCTCGTTGAACCGGCATCATAAATTATGACATTCATGCAACCTACGGGGAAGTTGGCTGTTTCCTTGTCCCAGGCAGAACAGGACTTTTAGTCGAAGAAGTCAGCAAGAGCGTTTCTGAATTTTTCAAATGGAGCGAACTCCTGGTGAGAAACTATATGGGGTAACTAAAAAGGTGGTGGTCGGAAGGGTCGAGGTGAGAGATATGCGGAGGATGGGGAACGATATCTCGACCAAATTCCTGCATTGCGGGGTATTTGCGAAGTGAGACCAAGCGCTACATGCAGGAAGATACACGAAAAATCTTTTTAGTCACTTTTCTTCAGTTACACGAACGAATTTCTGGTAATGTGGATGGTAGTCGTAGTTCCTGGCTTTGAGAGAGCAATCGTGGTATATCATTCTTTTCGTGTTTCGAAAGCAACGCAGCGAAACCTTTTCTAGGTGGAGAATTACCTTGGAAACTGAGCAGCGCCCCTCTGTGTTGTCATGGGGGTCCAGCTCTCATACCCTTCCAAGAAATCTTACAGAAACTCGTTCCTGTTGGGGATGAGCAGAAGCCAATGGCTGATTGGGACGCGTGTGTGTGCGAATGTTTTGGACGGAAACGACGGCATATGTAATTTTATGACTCAAAACTTATGCATCAAACTAATATTTACCACTTTGTTGAGATGTACCTCACAATTAACATGACATCGTACTGATATTCTCCTTCTGTGAGGATCATTTACTTCGCGATATCATGATTGCATCTTACTCTGTTTTGTTGTTTGCTTGTGTTAATTGTTGGTTAAATATTTGTAAACCATTTCGCGCTTTAGGAGCTGAGTTTGGTCAAGAATAAGCTTGCGGTAGGACCTCGTTTTGAAAAATAAGTGAAATGAAATGCAAGTTAAACCAGACTCAGCTTCTAAGGAACCTACTGTTTGGATAATGTTGTGTTGATATTGTAATATGCAGCCAGTCGGTGTGTGTGGGTGTAAGAGCGGATGTGCCAGCGTGGATGAGTATGTACGAGAAGTGTTTTTAGGCTAGGTGTTGTATATTCGTATATTTCTATACTGTTTTTTCGTGTAATCTAGGTGCTCTGCAGGTAAGTCGTCTGAGAATACGCGTATTTCGACTAGTAGCTCTTAGAGAGATGGGAGAGGATGTGAGGTAATGTGGAGGTGGGGTGAAGGGCGAAGAAGGAGTGGGGAACGTCTTTTTTTACGATGCTGTTCTTCTGCGTTCGGTGGGTTTTAGTTGCAATCGGAAAACATGTTATCATTGCAATTCCATTGTGAACAAAGACATTGCAGGGGAGAGTCTACCTCCGGTGAAACATTCGTTCTTAGGATGAAAGAGGCAACAACGACTCCAACCTGAGGGATAAGAGGCTTGGGTAGAGGGTTTCGATTGTTCGATTTATAGGCGACGGGTATGGTTAACGAAGCATTAGGCACTGACTCTCTAACTTTTTTGGTTAAGGTGGAGGGAGGAGGTAGGGAGGTGGGAGTTTATATGGGAGTTCGGCTGGCCCCTTAATATAGCAGATGTCCTAATTTAATGGCTTATTATGCCAAGTGTTTCAAGGAGAGATTTGCGGAGTTGTTTCTCTTGGAAGTCCCCCAAAGATAGTCAAACTGTTCCCACCTCCTCTACCTTCACCCTCCATCTCTCATTGAGCACTATATTGACTATATAGACCACTGATTTGATTTTTTATGGACTGTGACAAGACGATAGATGTATTGACAATAGTGGAGGGAAACAGTGGTCAATATAGTCAATATAAGTAAGTAATTCGATCAGGTAAGTGGATTTGCATTTCTGAGCACATGAGTGTGCGTGCGTGGGAGTGATGTGATGTATAAGAGTACAGTTAGGTTCGGACATTCCGTGATCGTTTAATCCGGGGTTTTCATAATTTTTAGAAGGCGACATTACTTCTCGAGAACTAGTTGGAAATCGTGGGGCAGATATGAATATCACACTGTAGAAGTGAACACGGTTTGGTTCCGAGCCTAACTGCATAAGATGGGCGGATATGTAACGTATGTGTGTGTATTTTTGTGGGTGGGGGTGTGACTGTGTAATGCCATAAGTAATAGTTGTACCCCTGAACGTGAAAACGGGAAATTTTGCAGTGTAGGAGGACTTATACGTGGGTTTCCGGGTGGGTATAAAGGGGTGGGGACAGTCTTTGATCAAATTTTGACATGCCTCTCCTGAACTGGTTTTACTGGTTTTTGCGGTCAAATAGGGTTTATTCTATTCAAAAAAGTACACCTCCCTCATCTAGTTGCACAAAGAATGTGGAAGAGATGATATTCCAGCAAAAGGAGGTAGATGAATACCTGGAGCACAATCTAGGGCAACAATTAAGGACAGTGTTGGGTGGTAGCGACTGTGTGCATGTTATGTATCCGCTCATTATGCTCGGTAGTTTTCGGCACATCCGCTCAAGTGAGTGCGTTTGGGTGCCTTCAGAATGAGTGAGCGGTGTTTGTATCAACCAGAGCCAACCACGCAGCTTAGAGGCTTTTTAGAGGACCGTTTCAACGTTAGAGTGGGTAGTTAGAATGGCTCAAAACGATGAAAACGTTTGGCTCTGGCTGTGGTACATGCACATGTTGAATGTTGTAGGGCAATTGCTCACATGCGTTGCATCTGAAGTGATGTGCGTGCGTTGGGTGCCACCAGTTCCGGTGCTGTGATTTTCTTGCGTTACGTGTTATGTTTTCTTGCGTGGTGTTGTGCTGTGTTTACAACACACAAATAAGGTGATCTTTCATGAGCTCATATGCGTATTGCTCATGAGTGTGATTTTTTGTTCTTGTTTTGTTAATGTTCCTAACAATCTTATGTTGTTATTAGATTTATTTACATTACAAATAAAATACAAATACAATACAATCAAATTGCGAGAGTTAATGTGCCCACCCTAAGTTTTCCCTCCCTCCCACCCCCCTTCCCCCGCGCACGCGCGTTGTTCTTGGTTTCCCACCGATGGTCTCGACCCGTCGAAGTCTCTTCGAAGTCCCCGCATTGGATGTGCCTTGAATTGCTGGGAATTCTCTTCGGTGCCACACACTCACCCATCGCAAGAGAACGACTCACTAGCGATCGATTCCCGCGACAGTTGGACTCGTGGAGCCCCCCGCTCCAGGAAGGAACACTCCACAATGCCCGGTTGTACAGACCAGCTCTGTAGACGATGTCGAGTTCGGTTCCCGTGCTCACCATACCACACAACCTTTTCCCATCGAATTTTCGTGATACCAGCAGGCCTCCGAGCACACGATATCGATTTTCCCAGTTGCAAAGTGGGATGAC
>UZAF01017457.1:0-43467 GCA_900617895.1 Haemonchus placei
CCCCCCCCCCCTCAACTACATTTTCACCCTTAACGTTATATGGAACGGTCTTCAAAGCTCGAGGACGAGCTTTCTGTGAGGAATGGAGATGTCGAGTCATGCGTCAGCTCGAGACAGCCGTGTCGAGAAATGCGTAGGCTCGAGTCAGCCGCCAGGATTTCATCAGCTTCGCCACAATACGTACGAGAATGTAATGACATCCATCAGGAGACACAGTATAAAAGGAGCCGCCTTATGGAGTTGAGGTCTCTGATGTCATCTTAGCCGCCAGGCTAACCCCGACCCTTCGTCAAGGCTACTACCTGCCCTCTCGTCTTGTCCTCTCCTCCTGTCCCTCTCTTGTATTCTCCTTTTGTAATTTAGTTGTATAATAAACTTATATAAATACTTATTCTTCTCTACAGAAACATTCTTAAGTCCGCTACATATTCAAGTATAGGAATCGTGGTTGAGCCATGCATTTTACGTTCGCTCTTAGATGTTTGAAAGTATTCATACAGTTAGTGGAACGGGGTTTACGATGATGAGGTGGTGAACATGTCAGTAATGCACTTTCCAATTGGTGCGTTTCGGAGAATGATCGATTTTGACAAAACTCGGCACGAAGTTCAATCGCATGACTATGCGTGCAGTAGTGGCGCTACTCTCCACTGCGCCCTACTCTCCATATTCCGAAGGCTACCATGCTCTCGAAATTCTGATGTTCGACCCGCACCTTGAACAGCCTGCTTTCTCTCTTTCCAACAATGATAAGTGTTCCTCCCACTGAGTGCAACTCAGCCCCGACATGGGAACATTGGTTGACCAGATGGGGTTACCAGTACGATATACTAAATTGAGATCCGCATTGGTGCATACGTATTTGCATTGGTGATTGTCCCCACCTTCCGCGGGCTTTGGGAGATCTTCGAGGACCTTCTACTAGTTTGCAGAACGTTCTCGATGCTTCTCCTACAAGGGCTAGGTGGACTTATATGCATTAAACCTTTACTAACGTTACCTACTATTCAAGGTTTTCGCTAAAAATTATGGACCATCCTACAGAACACGGCTATCCCAGTTGCTCCTAAATGAGGATTTCCTATTGTGTGCCTTATACTCGGTGGAATGCTATAGCACGTTACACATATGGGCGGCGTAGGCTGCTGTTAGCGGTGACATGTGGGAGGAAAGAGTGGGTGAAAACGTAATCGACGCGTTTTTTGTTTATTATGGAAGATGCCGAGGAGAGATTCGGCATCTGATAGCGACGAAGAACTCTGTGAAGGAACGTATCATATTATTATAGTTCCTCAGTGGTGCAGCGAAAGGGGCAATGGGTTGGGGGGGGGGGTCCTCTCATGGGGCGTTGACACATGTCTGTATGCACTTTAGGGCTTATCTCCATATTACTCAAAAGTATAAAGAAGATAGGGGAAGGCTACAGGGACAGGCTAGATAGTGGGGCTACGTGATCGGCTATGCACTGAACGATGAGGTGGGCGAATTAGGCGAGTGAGGAGAGTGAAGCCCGACTGTTGCTATTCAGCTGGTTATACAGTAGTCGCCCACAGCATGGCGGAACGTAACGGACATCTGTTTCGTCCGTGTAGCTGCGAGAAGCGAAGGCACGACAAACGTTCATTTTCTAAACAAATACACATTCAGATGACATTAGGACCTTAAGAATAGTCGGATACGTGGCGCACACCTCAAATGGACCACCCAAGGATGAGAGGCTTTTATTCAATTTATACAAAGGCACAGTAAGAAAAGGAGGTTGCATAAACATAAAAATTTACAAAGAAGCTCTTGGATAGGAACAGGTATTGCGGTCGGGATGCTTAATAAGCAGATGATCATCATGATGAATATTGAGAACAAAAAAAACATTTGTTCCCCTATTATTCCGCTGTAGATTATATGTTTGAGGAATAGTGAAAAAAATCCAAATTAAATTAGTAAGTGAGATCATTTTGGCACTTTGCCAACCAAAGCACGTAATCGTTTCAGTACGATAGTATTATCACAATAGCAACTGTCTTCGGTGAATGGCGACTGAATACGAGCGGCTCCGAAAATCAGCAACGAACCATCATCACATTCCTTGACATCCACATGATTCGCTCGTAGCCACGACAGCAGTTTTTGGCGTCTAAAAACAAAAATAAAAACTAAGTGATGGAGTTAGATATATCAAAAACAAAACATGCACAATGGAATTTATGACAAGCGACTGGAGAGAGTGTTCCATGGGTAACGTATAGCGAATGCCATTTAAATTTGTGAGTGGCTAGAGCTCGCAAACAACCAATCGAAGACATGTGTCAGAGAAGAGACCTCAAACCAATAACAGACTTTTGCTCTAAATTCCGGTTCACATTGATTATTTCCAGTAATCCGATAAACCTAGGCCCTCCCCCAATCCTTTCTGACTGTACGTAGAGGTATACAACGAGCTAAGCAAGGGATAGCCAAAAATGGTTAGAACTATGTCTACTATTAAAACTTTACCTGTTTTTCTGACTTGTATTTCAGTAGTACTGATTGATGACAAAAAAGCTCTCAAAATCTAAATAAAGTCCATCACATTTACCTTTCCTTCAACTCATCAGCATCCACCTCTTCAACCTGCCGCATACCGAACATATTACTCATCATATCCGCTAATTCGACACTGTAACGCTGACTATGAGGAGACGGTTCGTCGATCATACTAACCGAACTGTAACCTTCACGTGGTATCCATGACACCTGCCATGGCTCTGAAAAAGGGGGTACGGATAAGATTAAAAATGACTATGGAAGACAGGAACATGTTGGAATTGAGATTTCACTATCGTTAAAATGGAGTGGGCGCCTCGTTACGTTTGATGAAGACTCAAGGAAATACAGAAAATTGTGCATCCAAATCTCCACTAGAAACTCCTGAGGTATTGCAAAGGGCTACCACATTTTTTGCTTACTCCACCTATCATGATATTGACCACTCATCTGTTTCCAATCTGCCTCAGGCATGTGATTGCAAAAAGTAGTTTTGAAAAACCCAATTCAGTAGACATCCCAGAACTCACTTTCATTATGAAATCGTATCAATACGAGGCTTCCTGTCAGTGGATCAATTGTGTACAGGTTGCCATCAACAGACTGATCATTCCCTCCAGCTACCAGCTGGACTCGTACCGGATGGGCGATCCACGTTAACGGCGGTACACCTTCCATTGTGTCTTTTTCTACAGCCATTTTCACCTACAACCACTGATCGTGAACAATTCGAATATTTTCCAGTAAAGCATTTACAGCAAAGAGCATCCACACCTCCCAACTAGAGAGGGCACTACTCCAGCTGCATAAGGCTTATCTGCCCCGAACTTTCGAAAAGACAATGATTGGGCATCTCCAAAGCAGCTGTACAATGGAAAAGCCTCGTGGAGGGATATAAGAGGCTTTTTAGGATGACAAAGAAGGAGGGTTCATCTCAGCCAAGCTAGATAAGTGCGTGCCTCACTAACTTCTTCGTCTTTGGATTTCCTGAGATCGGTGGCTCTTGTGAAGCAGATCTTCTCGCAGTCTTCTACAGCAGTCAATAAAAAGCCCTTTTGGACTCTCAAATTTCAAATTTTTAACTTCCAATTCAACATGAGACAGAAGAGTTCGGAATAAACCTCGTCGATAACCATCAAAGAGATGGAGTACAATTTTTATTCACAATATTAGTACCTCCACCCGACAGAATGAACAATAACACCTTGGTAAAGGTAAATGCCTAAGGGTACGAGAAGGGGATGTGTCCTGAACGTGTTTCTTTTTATGGCGATAAACAAGTTGTTGCCTAGAAGGCCTTTGAGATTTCTGATGCTTCACGACATTTTAGAAAAAAAGGAGTTTGGCAGCAAAAAGAAACTCGTCCAAACGCAACTACCTCGTACCCATAGGTAAGCACCCTCTTGGCAAGAAAAATAGTTCGTTATGTACATCACACAAAATACATCATAAGGTTAGGCCATTCTAAGGAGTATTTCCTCGGTAAGTGAAAGAAAACATTTAATGAAACCTGTTAAGCCTAAATACAATAAATTAATGTGCTAGCCGATTTTCCAAATGGATTTGTTGGATCAATGCCAAATCTTCCGGTGACGGTTCATAGATACGGCCGAGAATCACCTAAGAATGAATAATATTGAATTGACTTAAAATCAACTTCTCTTCTATAACTTAGAGCTGTGGAGGTCTACAGATTAGTACCGCTCCAACTTCTAAGCCCACCACCGTTATGGCCTACTGGACACTACGCCTTGGAGGATTTACAAATAAAGATAGTCGAATGCGGAACCATTTGAGTAGAAGGCAGTAACATTGAACTCACTTTATCCTTGAACAACTTCGCTAAAAGTAAATAGTTAGCGAACATCAGCAGTACTAATGTGACAATATGCTGCCAGTCAGTTGTTAGGACAAGCATCCAGAACTGTGAGACAATTAGAGCACCTTCGAAGATGCACATGCCATTTATAAGTGTACATGGACGTCCACACAGCATCTGAAGAGGTCGTGATTGCTCTGTTAGGGGAAAATCAGTGGAAAGTCGGAAAATTTATATATGGCGAACTTCTCCGCAAAACCTCGAAAATATGCAGAGTTCAGGGTAAACTAACATAAAATTTGTCATGCTCTGGACATCCTGGCTCCGCAGCGACCGTCTTCAGGGTTGACGAACCACGAGCACGATAGCACCGTCCATCTGGCAACTGCACCGTTTCGCCATCGGAATAAAGGCACTGCGCTACCCACGGCATTGGAGCCCAACTGGAAGAATTGCTATCCAGGTCAAGAACTGAGACAGTTAGAATCAAACTTACTTTGCTTGTCCTGTCTGGCCAATCTTTGGTCCTTCGATCTGGTCCCATGTTCCCAGATGTACTGCACTTCTGAAACAGTTTTTTTGGTACAGCCAGGAATTACTTGCAGTGGGTATTAGGCCCTGAACTATCGCAAGAAAACTGATGATCCATTAGTAGTAAAGTCATGCGATGTTGAATATTTTCAAGAAGCTTTCGACATGAAGAAAGTAAAAAACTATTGCTAGTTACTGTCTCGCTTCGATTCTTCTCACAGCACTCAAGCGGTTGTTCTCGACGAAGCAGCCATCATTAGTTGCAACTATTTATAAATATTTAAGGACAAGGAATAAGTTTTTGGCGTTAATTAATCCCATACGAGGGATGCGCCCGCACCCGACTTCCATCCAGAATCGTAGTAGCGTAATGAGTGCATGTGTGGGCTATGCAATGACTTGCGGTGGCCAGCCGATGTACAAGTCAATGCTTTTATCCTCCCAGACGAGTATGGCACCAATTAATCGACCCCTGAGGGATTGAAGGCTTGGTTGGCCCAGGCGGATACCGATCTGGATTTGAACCCGTCACCGTGCGCGTGAGATAGTGCGCCACTTGCCACTGCACCACCTCCGCCCTTATAGTTATTTATATCAATATAATTTAGAAAATATATTCATTTACTACGATACGATCTGAGAAAGGCCTCAAGAAAAAACCACGTCACTGTCAATATGTCATCCAGACATTGAACTCTCAAAAGACTCTCGCCCAGGGCAACAAGTTAGCCGATCACCTTTCTCAGACCCCCATTTAATAAGAAATTCATTCAAAAACTCCTGGAATACGCATGTCACAGCATACATCAAAACACAGCCACGAATCTGAAATTGAAATCAAATGTCTCATAACCAAGTACTGGCCAACGTCGATTCAAACTTAATTTCCCCCCAACGAAGCAGGCAAGAAGATAGATGGAATTTAAGAAGGATGATTTGTCTATATTGAACCAGAAGCGATTTCTTGGCACTTTTAGCCATCTTTGCAAAAAAAAAACAGAATATTACCAAAAAGCAAAAAAGGGAGAAAACACAGAAAAACCCTAAAGGAATTCGGTGTGGATGGACTTCAGGGCGAAATGTACAAACTCAGAAACGCCCCCGACTGAGGGCGCGCCAAAAATTGGTTGGGGGTCTTGCAAAAGGCCCTCACGCTTTGTTTTCCGACAAATCCTTGCAAGTCCTCACGGCAAATCTAAGAGCTTCGTATATGCTGCGGGTTTAAAAACACGACATAACATGTGCTCCTTGCAGGTCCAATAACTCGTGTTTTTTTATACTTCCGAGTGCGCTTTCGAACAGAAGGGACGATAAGGATGCCTCTGAATCGATGTGCTCTCCGAAAAAGAATAGAGGAGGGAAGGAACGCTAAAACCATCATGCTTCCATCTCCGTCCTTCCATCTCCAAACCACCCTTCACATCAATTGACTTTGAATTGGGTAACCAAAGTCAATCGGGATAAAAGAAGGTTTGAAAGGTTCTGAAAGGATAAAGAACATCACGTTCGCCCATGGATGTTATTCCTCCAACTCATTTCGCACATAAAAGGGACTGGGAAAGGATTGGAGTCCCTCGATGATACACCCATTGGGAGCAAAACGAGTAACTGTGACAAAGGGAAAAATGCCATAATCATGTCCGCTCGCCTTACCTTACCATCTATACCCTTTCCACACATAAAGCATCGATGGCACGAAATAACCGAAAAAAACTCAGGGTACAAAATAAACAGGAGCCTTCACGATCATTCGCTTGGGCCTGATGGTACTTCTTCCATTTCTCCCATGGACTTCCTACATCAAGCTTAGAAAGTGAAATAGATTTATTCAGAATAGAAGCCTTTCAAGGTTTTGTTGGCCAAATTAAGGAAAGAAGAAAAGTGGGAAAAGGAGCCATGCTGCAAAGTGCTTTTGGAAGAAAATCCAAATTTTTTCAAATTCGATATTTCGAACAATGTTGAAACTTTCAATGCTTATGAGAACTGAAGCTATTACCTTCACCACTCTCCTCACCATCCAACACTACGCCCTTGCTTCCGCAAGGGTCCGCAAAAATTGGTCACTGGGTCTCATAGAGGCCCGTGTGTGAATGCAAAGTTTCATTACTAGTAAACATCGTCGCCTGTGCCTCCCACGGTGAATCGTATAGCATGCGAATAATCGCTGGACACAACCTCATCGCTGAGAGTCCAGACACCGGCCATGTAATTACTATGGGCGTTCGGGCTGAGTTGTTGCTAAGGTATTGACGTTGTTGTTTGTTACTACAATCTCGCAAATGTCATTTTATTTAAAAATGTAAAAATTGGAAACTCTCTCAAGCAAAACCCATTAAAACAGTTTTCATGAGTTAGTAGGATTGCCTATCAGTCAGTTACTGAAACGTTAGTGAAATTTGAAAGATTAAAAGCAGAAGAGTAGTAAACATGAATGGAACTGTATCTAAAAATTAGAAGGAGCGTGATTATAGCAAGAAAAGGGAAACGAGTTACGATAAGGAGTATTCCGTCAATACTTTCAGGAATTTCGTGAACCTTGGATTCTTCACAAAAATAAGGGAGCTCAGGAAAACTATCCGATTTTTTAAACAAACGCGCTTGTATATCAACGCTCTATACAAAGAAAAAAATCCGTAAAAAAACTTTTGAATACTATGATCGAGAAAATATAAAAGAAGGTTAAAAATCAGTAGAAAGATAACTGAAAAACTACTTCACTATGATTGCTTCCTGGTTGTTTTCACTATAGCTTGAGTCTTACCTTTATCATAAAAAAAAATTTGCAGCCACTGCTAGAGCCTATACTATTATAGATTTATATTTTTTATGAAAACTTGCATATCAACTGGCAGCTCATAGATTGAGTCTGGGAAGTTTCCAACGGTCACTTTGACGTACTTATACCCTTGCTCCTGCAAGGGTCTACAAAAATTGTGCATTGGGTCTTATTAAAGGCCCTGCAATATATTCAAGGTTTCAATGAAGGTGATTCGCGTAGTGACGACCACCAATAGTGCACCGTACCACGGATTAGTTATCGCCGTAATAACTCTCGCCTAGGACAGTCCAGACAGAACGCACAGTCCCGATCAAGGTGCGTGATTATAGAGGTCACATCACGGCCGTGAAACTTCTAGCAACCCTCTTTTCTGTCAGATTGCCATCCCTATGATTCTTTAAATCAAGTGTAGATGGACTCGATGGAAAACCAAAGGGTTAAAAACGATCTGAACGAAAGCGTGAATTGTAGAAAAATCAACATTATTTTTACAAAGTTACTTCTTACATAGTCTTTCACCACATACTACCAAATTTCGACCACAACGCCTACATGTAAATCTTCGATAACAAAAAAATGTTGTATCATTGCGATCAGAAGCACATATGGATTCGACCAATCTGTTTCGAGAGTGTCAAAAACCGTAGAAACTAACCTGTGTAACAAGTCCAGGTAGTTGAGAGGCATCAGATAGGTAATATAGAGTGAGAAGGCAGTCAAGGCTACAACGATACACAACTCAGATTCCCATGCTTCATCCACTAACACCTTTTGTGGTACACCTAACGATGTCTTGTACTGAAAAAAAAACTGATGCAATTATGGGAACATTGCAACAACAACACATAGATTTCAATTTTTTACACATTTCTAAAGAAGGACATCTCAGAGTTATTGGGACCTGTCTATGTTTCATAGCCATTAATATTTTTTGAAATGCATCCAGGATGTATCTGAATTGCAGTTCAAATTGCCGAAATCATAGCAGTTGATCATGAGTACTGAGAGGACAAAAGAATACTCTCGATATTCCCACTACACCCTGAGAAGAGCTATTTCCAATGGAAAATTTGTGGGACAATTGCAATAATCTCTTTCGTAGAGCAGAGAACCACTAATCAAATCAACACGCTAAGTGCATTCACTCGTTGAGACTGATAAGAGCCGCAGAACGGAGGTAAAATAAGTCTAAAATTAGAAAACTGAATATTCAGGTACAAGAGTACAATAAGAGATCAAAAGCTGATAGATTTTGGAATCTCTGAGAAATATACTCAGGACTCCATGGGTTTTTTTCCAAAGGTCCTGATGACCACAACTACCTTATAATCAGAACCAAAATTCAAAGCAAAAATTCAAATCTCAACAAGATGTTATTATAGTTTTTTTTTTCGGAAGCTGTTCGAAGGAGCTAAAATGAGCAAAAAAAGGCTAGAAGTTACTCAATAGCTAGAAACTTAAAAAATCCTTTTACTGTTTGAGCATGACGTATTCATGAAGACTCCAGTTGTTTCCGTATATTTCGGTGAACTATTATATGACCCATGATAGGACAAAAAAATCTCACCGGAACAAACACGCAAGGAAGGAATATCGATAAGAAAGCCGTCGAAACACCTGCGAACAAACTTCGTTTCAACCTCAGATACATATCTTCGAGTAATAATGACACTTCTTCACGAATTTGAACTGAAAAATCACGAAACATGAGATACCAAAGCAATTCCGGATCCCCCAAATCGAATATGACGAAAGCGGACCTGGATTAGTACTGCACATGTGAAGTACAGAATCAAGATCAAGTTGCGCTGGGGGTGGTTCTACAAAACGGTCGACAAGCTAAAAAAAACGTCAGGTAAACAATACTGAAGAGATAACCTTCGAATTCAAACCTGTTCCCATTCCCTAGTTAAATGAAACTATAACATTAAAGCGAAATCGATCAAGAGAGAATAAAGTTCCATGTTCAAGATTGTAAGGCACTGCAGAAAACTCTAAAAAAGGAAAGTCGAACTGGCGAGTGCCCTTGGTGCCACACAGCCGCTTTTTTCACATCGAGATAAAAAACAAGATCACGCATGATCAAGAGCTATTAAACAAGAGATAATGGAGCAATATTAGGTTACACCCGATATGCATAGGATTTTTCTGACGAAACGCATGACTTGGGCTCACCTGAGCAATGTCAATGTCGCCACGATACCATTCACCAAACGATTTTTTGAATCGTTGCCATTTTCCTATTAGTTCACTGTAGAACACGACCACGTAGAGTATCATCCTGCAACAAGGGTTGCAATTTTCCGTATTAAATGAATGAAAACTAAAAATGCAGCGATTCAACAGGAAGAATTTTCTGGTAATTATCAGCTGCTGACTTACGGATGGAAGAAGTACATCACAGAATTGAAAGGAAAATCGTGGCATATCCTGGTGAAGCTGAAAGTTCAAAACCATTTTAAGAAACTCACAAAGCGAAACGTGCTAGTTCCTCTCCTCACCTAAACAAGAAACTAGTGATGATCAACGTCATCAAAGGGGTCTTAACAATAGCATACTCTATTACGGTTAAGGTTGATTGAACGAATGTTGACTGATCGACAGCGATTGTTGCGACCAACTCAGTAATCTGAATCATGTATCAATTAGTTGTGCCCTAAAACCTCAGCCCCTCATCCTCCACATGCTTAGAATTTTTCGGTGGAGCTAGCAAACAAGAGGCTCTCCCTTGCTTAAAAACACGTGCGGACTGAGAAGAAACCACAATGAATATGGATGTAAAAACATTGAGATTGAGCTTGCCGTTTTCCAAAAGCACTTTGTGACTCGCCATCCCAGTAGTAGGCCCACACATGAGAGGAAATATGGGTTGATTAAGTGAAATTTCTGAAAAGATTTGATCAAACTGTTGGAATCAGTTCATAAAAATGCTACAAATACTGTGCTTACCATAGAGTAATGCCAATACGACTTCGGTAACCACCACAGGGTCTTGTAAATATTCAGGTATTGCAAGAAAAGCGCCAAGACCGAGTACAAAAACAAGGTGCATTCAAAAAACAGCTCCCCTTGAGTGAACTGCATGTCCGGCCATACTGGATGCACCGAAACCGTCACACCGGTAATCGAATTCGAGCAGTTGTCATCAACACTTTGTATTCCGCTATAATAACGTGTTATGTATAGCTAATATAAAAGTAACCTAAATGTGTAACGATGACTTTCATGCGGATGAAAATTGGGTTTATGAAAGGTTTTTTTTGCGAAAAGATGAAAACATCTCCTACAAATGTACGGCTTTAGTTTGGAAAACTAAAGATCAACAAAGACAGCAAAGAAAAGAAAACAGCAGAGCATCAAACGCGCTCCACTTTTTTTCTGGGGTCAGTAGTATCGACGACTATTGCTTCACCCCTTTATCCTCTGCAAAGGCTTAATTTATAATTCCATTCACTTCTGCTGTGACCTATGCGTCAGGACCTTAGAACAGATCTGTCATAACTTCTCAACGTGATAATAATGGATTGGTTTGAACATCGGATTCAGAAGAGGTTTACTTCAATACGATTACTTTGTGAAAAATGAGTGGGCATGGGAAAGGGATTAAGTAGTGCCAGGGCTGACACGGCCAATTTGGAGATACCACTGAGGCCAAACAGCACGACAACTAAAACGGTCTTGATGTGGCGACAGGACCAACTCGGTCGAAGTGACGATAACGTCGACAGTTCAAAAATGTAAGCACTACTCCAGAACACTACTACTTCTGGCAGCTACGATGATGTTGCAGCTGTTAATAACGTTCCTAACTTACTACTCCTGGCCAGCTATTGATGTTTAATTACTTCTAAATCGACCTCAACAAATTCTACCAAACTCTTTCTAATTCTCAAGGCTCGCTAAAAACCATAGTGCAATGTGCTGCTTTTATTTTGCTGCATTTCCTCACCCCCTCCATACATAGACGACGGCTTTATTTGTATAATAGTAAGGATCGATTTGTATTTGGCCATCAAGGCACTGAAGATGAGATAGGACTGGTAGTTTGGCACGTTGAGATCGGAGACTTAGTACATAGTTGTTCCAGATTATTTGAATCCTAGGAAGCCATCAAAAACCAAACAAAAACATACCTAGCCGCTGGCTGCGGGCCAACAAGCTGTACAGGCGGATTCACATGTTTACGTTGACGAGGAGGTGCCATAGATGGCAATCGCCCTGCTATTCAATGTATGCTCCGTTTTCTATAACTTGAAAGAAAAAAGCCTTGGAAGACTCAGAAGAAGGACCACATGCCCATCACCATCAAAACGAGTGAAAACGGTTTCTGTATAGAACTTCCAAATACTTCATTGTGTGTGGAAATACCGATTGATACGTAGCAAACAATTAATTGAACCAATAACAATTTATTGAAAACAAGAAATCAACATTTTACTGCGGCGGAGGAGCTCCTCTACCAAATCCAGCGCGGTAAGGCATTGCTGATCCTGGCCCAGCTTCAGTAACTTTCTCAGCGACTCGGTACGCGTCACGGTCTCCCTCTTTGCCAGGAACTGAAAATGTTCAATGGGTGAATTTCTTGAAGGAAACATCAGGAAACAGCTATATGAGTCTACAGGCCCTGTTATGATATCTTGGCTCTTTATTAAAATTTTTACAAGATGTTCATGAGAAAAAAAAAGGAAAAAATAGAATTGTTGTGAGAGTAACATTAAAACGCACCGAAAACCACGATGAATGGCATCTTCAACTATTAAACGTCACGTAATAGAATAAAGAAATAAGTCAGAAGTAAGAAATAAGAATAAAGAAAACATTGGAAAACGATGTTTAACTCAAGCAGTAATCAATTTGTAATCGAGTCAAGGCTGATTATGAACGAGTTTTCAACGGACAATTAGAAAAGATACAGAATACTAGGATACAACTTCCGTTATGATTGTGAGCTGATTATTCCCAAACCCACTTTGAACGATGAAACGGCAAGCAGGTACCTTGCAGTCCTTATGCCATGGATCTCAAGACGATAAAACTAATTAAGACGTATCCCTCACTCAATAGGAGAAAGAAAAGGGTAAAAACGTGTTACGAGCTGGACTGTAGGAACATAATGAAGCGCAACTCGAGAAAATTGTTTGGAAAACTTCCCAAATTTTGTTAATGAAACAAAAAAATTTAAGATATTTCGATAAATTCAAGTTGAAGATATTCATAAGCCTCGAAGCATGATCTTACAAAAAAGCGTAATTAAGAATCGAAACAGTTTTTGTTTGTCCCATGAAATACGCCTGGAAAATAGATACGAATGGAAATAGACTTGGATGTCCAAAGTATGAAATTGATATCGTAAAAAACTTTTAGCACTTTGGATAAGTTCGAGAAACAAAAGAACCAGTGCCCAGCCAATCCAATGTAACCTCCAAAACAGGGTTCAACTCAGTTTTTGTAGTGCTTACCAGCAGCCTTTTTCCCACTCCTTGGTATACACACCGTATGTAAAACTGTAACAACCATCCGAGATATGAAACATTTTCACTCGTTCAAGACTACTAGCTGAAAGAATGGATCTTGTATGGAGAATGGAATTAAGGACATATGCGAGCTGGGAAAAAGGACATGAGCAGAACTGATAATGTACTGCCAACAAGAAAAAAACTACCGGGAAAATCTTCAGCTATTGCATCCTTTACCACGGCTCAGAGGTCAGGATAGATAAGTAAACCGTCGAACATTATCTTTGGAAATTCTGCCCAAAAAAACCGTGCAGCGCTTCGAACCATTCAATAAGAAACATTTTCAAGCCTTCAAATTTCCAAATGATAACCCAATTTCAAAGAAAAAATAAAAATTAGAATAATCCTACAAGCTTATGGTATAAAGAAATGAATCGCAGGAGCTAAAATCAAAGCTAAAACCGGTCTTGAAGGGATCCCTGCAAGGAGTAAACATTGCCATTGAGAATCTCGTAATTAAACCATTTCCGGGAACCGATTGAGCACCCTAACCACGAAGAGTCCTGCATTCATGAACAAAGTGCTAAGCGACAGACCAATTCACAAGAATGAGTAGCCATTCAATCAGATTATTTCGTTCCTAGGGGTTTTCCTTCACGTTCGCGAACAGTTACAGAAATGAAACATGAGAGGAATTAAGGAAAAAAACGAAAATAGAAGACGAGATTACAATAAACTTTAAGCGATGGAAACTAACCTGGACGAGGAATGCGTTCGCGGATGTCTGTAGGTGCGCGGATGTCTCTTGGCTTGCTCTTAACAGTTGAAGGGACAATTTCAGCCGGCAGATTCAAGACCTCTCTTAGGTGAGCAATACCCTCATCGGTCAGGTACCAATAATAATGCCGCCACGCGAATTGCTCCTTGACTAACTCGCGAGAAGCCAAACTCTGAAGCAAGAAAGGCAATCGACTGCGAAATTCACAACCACAGATTTTTTCTACCAGACTTTACGTAAATTTGCTGGAGGTGAACTTCAAAAGCCGGTGAAAACAAAATAACGATAGGTTGACCTCACCTTCAGTGCTTTGATGACTTCAAGATTGGTAACTCCAGGAATATTTGGGTGCTGTTTAAGATTGTAATCTTTCTTGGCGACGGCCACTCCCTCATTAAAGAGGTATTCGAAGATGGCTTTTCTATTTTTGCTTGGAATCAGCATCCTAACCGCAAGTCCTGTAAATTGTTTGACGATAAGGAACCAGTGAGAAATACGACTACCACAGCCAACTCGATTGGAATGAAACACAAATGCTTCACAAGTGAAATTAATAGCAAATCAGGAAGCAACAAATTAAATGGCGAACTAGTAGTTTGGGCAGAATCGTTGGGAATTGGAAAGTCGTGAAATTCCGTCCCATGCGGGCTACCGTAGTCAACCAACTGCTTGGATCCCCCTATGACTAACATACCTACGGCTCGACGAGCCTAGTAAATGACATTTAATTTGTGCTTTCCATCATGTGTCGGCATTTCTTGTTCATAATCGAACCAAAAATTACTTTTTAGGGAAGAAACAACGCTCATACTTAGCTCGTTACTGTTTAGGCCTACTGCAATATGTTTACGTCAACCAAAATCATATTTTATTTCGGTTAACGTATTTAGAGCCACATCTTCGTCATTCTACAAGTCATATAGAATTTACGAAATAGAATTGGCACTTTTTTCTACGAACTTCGGCCAAAATTACAGATGGTCCCGTACGGAAAAGCAAGCTAGACTGCGTAGCAGCCCATTCGGAGCATGGAAAATCCTGCGATTTTTAATCGCAACCCAAAAGTTTTTTCTAAATTATTCCGTACTTGTCTTCTTCAGTATTGTCACTTTCGACGGAATTGTTGAATTGAGCAGCTATAAAGTCATGCCAGTTGTCAGTGGTGCCTTTTTATTGCCGTAAGAAGCCTCATGTTGCCAAAGAACCTCACTTTTTGGCTTAGAAATTCGTGATTAAAACGATATTAGTAATGAATAGAAATAAATTGGTTTGCAGTGACATCGAACCAGGGCTCTGCCAACCATGAAGTTGGAAACCTGTGTGTATTCTGGATACAAGATTTACCCTGGACACGGGAAACGTGTCGTACGTCCTGATGGAAAGGTGTGTTAGTACATTATCGCTTTTTTTTTGCAGTTTGTTTTTAAAATTGTCCTTTTGTCTTTTTGAACAGGTTTTTCGATGCTCGTTTTGATATATGTTCTAGTTTTAAATAGTTCATGCTTGATTGCTATTTTTTTTTTGTTGTTCGCTCAGTCACAAATGTTGGGGCTTGCTAGTTCAATTTGCAACTATTTCTGTTGATAAAGAACGGTTCAGTTTGTAACGAAATAAGAAGCCAGATTCGGCAAGAGCTATTTATCTCTAGTCTTTTAACGTAGAGAAACGAAGCTAGTATTGATTCTTTACGACTAGGGTGTTGCAACCCTTAGTTTCCTCGTTAGGGGGACTTCTGCCCAAGTCCTATACAAAGACCTTTTCTGTTGAACTTCTGTCACCCATTAGCCACTGGTTTTCATATTCTTCGTATTAGTTTCCAAGTCGTTCGTGAGATTCACTGTTGTAAGGAATTTTTCTCACCCCAAACCGGAACATAAGTGGCCCCGCATTCAGGATTGATTAGATGGGAAATTGAATATGGTTTCAACTATGATTACTGTTAGATCATGAAAAGCAGGAGTACTGATTGATGTCTTCGGGTAATTGGGGGAACAGGAAATACTTTTGAGATGAGGAACTATACTCAGGTGAAAGGGGCTGACCATTGATAGGGCAACAATGAAAGGAAAATTGGATGGTTCTGGTAGTCAGTTTTGCTATAATTTTCTGCTTATAGCTTCTTGTTTGGTTACAGTCTGTGAGAAAGAAATGTTCAAGAAGATGGGTTCCTGCTGTTGCCGCTGTAGAAAAAAGCTAAAAAAAACATTTTAAGGTGCAAATTTTCCTTTCGGCCAAGACATTCCGATCTACTAAGCTGAAGCGAAGTCCCAGAGACATCCGTTGGACAGTTCTTTACCGTATCAAGCACAAGAAAGTAAGGTTTTCATGTGCAATTTTTTTTATTTATATTCACTTATCTACACACCCAGGGGGGAAATATCGTCCTCATTGCCTATTGTATACCGAAGAAGGCTTAGTTCTTGGAAATTGTCAGCACAAATATTCCGTGCTCGAATGTCAAGTAGGGGTTTTTGGAGGGTTCCGAAGCTAGAAAACTACGTGTTTTTTTAAACATGTGTCCGTTAACCATGAACCTCTTATCTCTTTTAGGTTATACTAAAATATTTCCTTTTCGTTTCTCACTCATTTCTTTTCCTCCATTACCTTATTTGAAGGGATCCTACGGACAAGAGAATGTACAAAGGAAAAAGGTGAAGAAGACAACCCATACTCTCAACCGTGCCGTCGCTGGAATGTCCTTGGAGGCTATTCTGGCCAAGCGCAACCAAACATCTGACTTCCGACGTCAACAACGTGAACAGGCAGCTAAGGCCGCAAAAGAGGCTAACAAGGCAGCACGAGCAGCCAAGGCCGCATTGAATAAGGTTTGTCTTTGTTCATTTTCTTCGACTGACATTCTAAGGCCTCTTGTTTTTGTTCCATGTATGAGGAAGGGATTGCAAGCGCATTATTAGAGCTCATTTCACCGTGATGGTGGATTGAGTGTCGAAAATGCGCGAAATAGTCAGGTTTTCTTATTCCCGTATTTTGCTACAGCTCGTAAATGTGAGTTTTTCGCATTTCGAGCTGCTATGAACATGCGGTCGAGAAAAACCAACATTTCCATCAAACTCATAGCTTCCTGTTGCACTTTATTACGTTTATAAGATTACAGGAAAAGAAGCCCGCTCCACAAAAGCTGAAGGCACCAAAGCCAGTGAAGGCCACCGCTCCCCGAGTTGGAGGAAAACGTTAATCTCGGATAGCACGTTGTTTGTTATTGCAAATAAATATTGTTATCGTTTTACTTGCATCGAATGGGAAATTGTGGGGTCTGTCCTTTTTCCTTTACTTCTTTGAATAAAACATGGCTGGAATTGATTCGAAGTGCTTTGAAGTTTGGGTAGACTGCCGCGTATGTTGGAAGTTTTAGTCATCCATCTCAAAGCTGAATATGAGGGTTGACAAGAATAGGTGTACCCATTTTATAACAGAAACGGTTCAGTAGAGTTTTTGAGGAAAATCTTAGAAGTTGCAGCAGCAATTTCGGGTTCGCGCACGGTTTTGCTGTTCGTTGGTTATGGAGATCTCATTGAGGAGGGATCACGTCGTGCATAGTTTCGTCCTCGGAGGTTTCATCTGGCCTAATGCCTGCCTGGACATGGGCCAGCGTTGGCGGACATAGGAAACATCGGGAATATGATCTGTAGGGAGCCTGTGATAGATTTTTGAGGCTACTGCCTCCTGTTTTGTGCAAATTTTTCCATTTTGCGGCGTTTTCGATATGAGCATTTGGGCAGTTCGCGCTCCTTGGATGTGTTTGAATTCCAAAACGGCATTACACTGTAAAAGGTGTAACACTGTACGTTCACAGCGGCATTCAACTGTGTAACCATGTTCTTCTTTGCAGTTCGCTTTCTAGATGAGCTACAATTGCGTGAACCATTTTCTAAGCGATTTCCGGCTGTTTCCATTTTTAGTTCTCTCTTTTGATCGGCCATTCTTTTAAAACGAAATGTTTTTTTTGACATGGGCTTTTGAGTGGCGCTCTGAAGAGCCTGAGGCAGCATCCATACTCCGCGAATGTTGAATCCGCAAAAGAAAGGAGTGTTTATTGATTCGAGTGTCACGAAAAAAGCGGCGTGTTTGGAAGCGTTCGATAGGCAAAATCAACCAGGTGGATATGCACCTATTCAGCTGATTTACCCCTCCTCGATTCGGTGTTCCACGCTATGGGCGCTACCCGTACAGGACCATTTTGTGGTACTATATAAAGCTATGGATTCTAGAGCTTAATAATAGTTCTGCTTTAAGGCATGCAGAGTAGATCCCTTCTGAGCGGTGTGATACTTGGATGGTTCTTCGCTTTATGGCTAGGAGCACGTCTGATCGATGTGAATGTGCCCCTCATTTCTATTCCTGGCGATCGACTAAGGGATTCTATAGAATCGGCCGGATTGTACTGTCCATATTCACTAACAGTGGAGCAATACTGGCGTAAAGGACCACGAGAACACGTTGCAAGTGAGTTCTTCGAAATAAAACGTATTATATCAGAATCGCTTTTGCCTTAACGAAATTGGTATTTTTCAGTCGAAGGAGGCAAAGGGACCGTCTTTTTGTATAGAGAGAAAATTGAAGCGGCTTTCAGAAATTGCAGGTAATGTCTTTCTAATTCTGGCGTTTCTTTCTGGGTTTTCAGCTTCATAATTAAAAACCTTTTTCCTGATACTTTTATATGGTTTCTTGTCTGATTTGGTCATTCTATCGTCAAATCGATTGAATCGAGTTAGTCTCGTGTTCGATAGATTTAGGGTGAAAATCGACCTAAGCATTTCTACTCCTGAGATCGTTGGATATATTTTCTTCCAAATCCTTTCAGGGACGGAGCTATTGTAGTGCAGTGGTTCCTTCAACAAATACGAGTTGATCAACTTCTCATGGAAGTGTTCTTGAGCGAATACATTTGGGTGAGCCTTCTGTGTGGGAATTTTATCAATTTGAATTGTTATTAGTGTTGTGGCTTCTGTTGTATCACCACATAGTTCTAAAGGTTAAAACAATTTCTGACTCAACGGTAGTCCCTTATTAATAATAATGAAGAAGTGCTACTTTTTGCAGTAGAATAGAGTGGAATATTACGAGTTCAGATCACTGTACTTGGTGCTGCAGTCGCCTGTGCTATGTCTCGTATGTTTGTATTCGATCCATTTATCACGCTACGAAATGCCCCGATGGAATACGTTGAAGAGATGAAATCGAGTGAAAATTCCTACATAACCCATCTGATGAGGTAAGTTTCCCAGTTGTATTCACATAGAAAATAGCAGAATTCGAGTAGAACCTTGAAGTTTTTTGTGGATATGTTGAATTATGTTCCGGGATCAGGCCAACACGGTTGTTTTGAATTTTTCATGATCCTTCTTTTTTTTTTTTACACTTTTTCTTTGCTTTGATGTTTCTCACTAATCGATCATTTATATCCCTTCTTCTTCGTGCCTGTGAGTTAAAAAGGGAAAAGTGCTCCCGTGCGCAGCGGAGGATACGAAACTTTGAATCCTAGTATGTGAGTAGACCTTTCCCGAACATTTGTTGGGATCTGCTGAAGGGTAGCATCGGTTTTTTCGTTCTACAGATAAGAAGATGTTATTGAACTTAACGGAAGAGAGTTCCGCTACCACTGTGTAATCACTGTGGTCATGTGGGTGCCGCTTATCTATTTTTTTAATCTCTGCGATTTGGTTTCTGACGTCTTTGAACTTTGTGGCGTCTCTTGTTAAAGGAGGACCTGACGACCGTCTAACGAAAATTGTAAAATATTGACTACGTCTTTATGTGGGTGCAGCTTAGGAACACGGTTGTTGCGAGATGTGCAGTTGCTGTCAGTTCAACTAGCTTTCTACAAATATGGAAAAGAAACCTGAGTTTCGATTTCCGGTTGGGCAAAAAGAAGCTTTCCGGCTCTGGAAAAACGGGAGAAATGCGGAGGCCTTGTATGTCGCGGACAGCATTTCATGGTTGGTCTGGGGTTCAAACTTTCGGTTGTGTCGTCTCAGGGCTGTCAGGACAATGATTTGGAAAGGACATGTGGTAATAAATGACCTCTGCACTGGCAAGGAGCTCTCGCTCGGGACGTTCATGAAGGTGGGGCAAGTAGTTGGAAGTGAGGGAGATTTTGGGGCAAATAAGGCGCTAGTTCAATCTTTCATTGATCAAAGAGTAACGTGAAAAAAAGCGATCTGTAAGGAAACTGCCCCCGAAATCGAAAAGTTCCTCTCGAGTTCACCCTATATGTTACGCCGTCGTGTCCTTTTCACAAGCGGTGCTTAGGACTTCTTGGTTAGTCTTTTAAACTTTTTAGAAGCCATATCTTTCGAAATTTCGTTCGCTGATCGCACCAGCTTTTTTCCTGCTTGTGGAATTCGAATAAACAAAATTGATAAGCGAGTTCTTAGAATGGCATCACTTCTGTTTTTAGCGCCCATCGCTCGAATTATCCATATCACTGAAGTCAGTCAAGGTCAGTTGTGCATGTATTGTTATGAGGAAGACTTCCGCTGAAGGAGCTTGAATGGTTATCAATAGGGAGGGGTACTGTAGCTCCATTCATTAAGTTTTCCTACGGTTTTTTAGAAAATCGATTTGTGATGTAATAGTGAATAGTTCTTGTGAGCGTCTGGGTGACTGATAATCACTGTCACGCGAATTCCCTGAAAAACCTTAAGAATGTTGGTATTTGAGCGATGACTAACTCATCTGTAATGCCTTTTGCTGATAACCTGTGTGCGTTCATTTTACCACCAGATTCAGAGAATTGGTTCCGGTTCAGTGATGGATAGTTAGAATTTCTCGTTTTTCAAAATTAAACGTTTTCTAAAAAGCATCAAATCGATCGTAATGCAGTTGATAGTTTGAGAAACGGGTGTCAGAAGTCATCACTCCATTCTCGGCCCCTTATACTGTAAGAATAATATCTGATCTGAGGCCACTAAGGCCAATTTAAGCTTCAAATCCTGAAATTCATGTCAACTGTTGCTTAATAGTCGTTGCCCAAGCAAATTATGCGTCCAAGACTTCTACGATTTTCAGAGGAAGCGAAATGCATGGCGTGTCCCGAGTAATATAAGTAATAGATCAGCGCCAGATTGGACCACTTGTTTGAAGACCTTAAACTTGCAGATTCTCTCCTTACTGATATTTCTATGAACACGTATCCTGACCTTCTAAAGGGGCCCAAAACGGATTTTAATGGAAAAGGCTTCAATTCCTTTTCCTTCACTGATTCGATTATAGATGTTGGAAAGCATGTTCCGGGTGTGAAATGATCGCGTCAGAGTGGGGGTGTTAAGGTTTATTACCGTTTCCCGATGGAGATATCATTTTAATGGCTATTAAACCGTCCCGTCTAACACCACCTTTGCCCTCATAAAGAATTCGTGGAATTTTAGTGGGCATAGTACATTTGTAGTTTGGTGAGTAATATTGATGCAGTCATCTAAACGAGACCAGTGGTGCTGGCATAGATCTCAATGGGTTGAGAATCTGAAGAAGTCAAACTGTAAGCGTCCCACTTAGTAATCTTAGTCCAACATACGGTTGACAAGGTAGTATTAGGTCATTTTTTATGATATTTATTTATGGTTTGATAAGGGAGCACTGAACACTTTGCGATCACAATAGCTTCTTTTGATTTGCATTATATATTCAGCCTTCAACAAGAATTAATTAGGAAGAAATTGGTCTCATACTTGTCGCATTCTACGACTCTCATAGGCTGGGCGTTGAGCGACAATAATGGCACAATAGGCTAGCGTAACGATGGTCTTTGAGCTATGGAGCATTAGCAATGGCCTACGCATCTCATAAATGTGTACCATTAGGTCTAGGCGCGAAATTTCCGCGCGCGGCAGGTAGGTGGTTAACGCGACGAACGTCATGAGNTGAGCAGCTTATGTGTCATTCTTTTATGACGATGACCATTCCCCGCATCCGGAAAGCCTGCCAGTGGACACCCTCACACTGTTATCATAGTCAATCCCCGCAACTTTTACTCTTAACAAACACTGATGACGTCCACACAGTCGAAGTAAACGCTACGCAACCGCGCGCGGAATCGTTGGGTAAGGTACACTTCTCATGTGTCTTTTGACTAAGTGAATGTACTGAGCGTAGTTACATCAAGTTTTTGGCGTTATTCAGTTACCTAATTGAAGGGGCCTAATTCAGCACGGAATTAATGTAATAAATTCATTTCAGACAGTTCGTCGTCGAAAAAATATTGGTTCTTGCTTACGTCATCGTAAGGAATCCGGAAAAAGAGCAGTTTCTCGTGGCAAGGTGAACATTAATAATGAATTGTTTTTTCAGTTAGTGTTGGTCAGCCATTTATCCGACTCAACGTATAATACATGTACCGTAATGTGCAAAATGTGGCTATGTTGATCAGAAAAGGCTTTGGCCCCTCTGTGATCAGCCTCAGTTTTCCCTGACTGGGATTGAATCCCCCAAAATGCAAAAGTGGGGGCAATGTAGGCCGAATGTCGATGCATCAGCGTGCTGTCATCCTATCAAAGTGATCTGATCTGTTTGCGTGTAGGTCAGCCCATTAGCCCAGGATAATTCGCTCGCTATCTCTGATGTATGAAGTGGGAATTGCACCGGACAAAGAGCAAAGTTCCCCCGTACCTAGCATAATTTTTTTGTAAATAGCGCTGCTAGTGGTAGGCGTTTCTGAGATGGGCCATCACTATCATGTCAAGCCGCTACGCCTCGCTTTTTGTTGGAAGTCGCGGGGCGGATGAATTTATGTGGGATCGTTACGAGAATCATCTCCGTACTTGTGGTTATACCAATGCTATCCTCCATAGAGGCATGGACTATCTATGGGACAGTTGTAAGGGAGGGATGGATCAACTCGTGAATCTACCGAGCGCTTCATCAATGCGCAATATCGAATTGTGAAGGAGGATAAAACACTGAGTTATGGGTTGGCTGTCGTCCTCTGCGGGGCACTTTTTAGACCAAACCAAATGATCCTTTCGGTCCTGATCTCACAAACTCCTTATTCATAAGAAGCCCCCCCCCCCCCCCCCCCCCCCTCCACCAGGATTGGGTTCTTGAACGTTCCCCAGTCTAGCCTTTTTGCGGCGTGGCGCTCAAAGTTCCCCTACTCTTTAGGTGGCTCAATCACTTTTCCATGAGTTCTGTACCAAAAATGCGACGAGGAAGTACCGCAACTTGCCCAGTAGAGCTGGATGCTTTCGAGGTTGTTGTGTGTCGGAGTAAACTGTAGGGTTATTGTTTTGTTTAAGTGCCTCAATGAATCGGATTGTTTGGGTAATTACCATGGCTACAGTAGCACTAAAGTAGTAATTCAAAATGATGATAACCTACATTAAGGAATTGTTATAGTAGTGACGATCGAGTGACGAATTTCAGGACTTCAAAGTCGGTGTCGCCTCACGAGTTGGCTCATCGTATAACAGATGCAACAGTGTTTGCGATATGGTTTATACTAGTATGGTCGGTGATGTCGGTTACCGTAATGGCGAATCAAAGATTCGAAATGGTACGTGCAGTCCTGAAGGGTTCATGTTTCCGATCTTTTGTTTCTTCAGAACTGAAGAGGCAAATTTGTTCAAACGTAGGTGGATGAGCAGTGGGGTGGGAAGTTTTGTCTGATAACAATATTTGGATAACGTTATCGCTAATAGGTTTCCACCCACCCAACAAATTCGTGATATCTTGATATATAAATGATCTTTAGAAAAAATATTTCATCGAAATTTTGAACAAATAGGGTGTTATACTTGATATTTGGTGGTTTCCTCCTTCGTTTTTCAGGTTTGTGGTCCCCATCGTTTTAAATCGGGCACTTAATCTGTTGTCTATCTGTTAATCCTAGACGATTAGAAGGATTATTCAGGCAGAGTCAACCTGCCGCTTTTTCTAAGGGACGCCTTAGTCAAAAAAAGAAAGAATGGGATGGAACATTTGGAACACTCTCAACTGGGCTAGCTATCACTCGCTTGGACCGTGGGCAGGCTGGTCGGTGAACTTAGACGGCTCAGCCGCATCCACCAACGTTCAGCTGTCTTTCACTGACATCCATTCAGCCTAAACAGGGGCGACAGGAGACCGACTTGCATGCTAGCTGACCCCTCAAATCAGGGTGTAGGTCGGCTATGCTTTAAAATACAAGTACTATGTTAAGTGGGAGTCAAGCGCATGGCTGATCTCTGGGGGAATTTGATGATATGAGTTGTTCATCGGTTTTCTGCCAGTCGCAGAAGCTCAAGCAGCGATTGAAGTGCTTACTGTAGTCACTTTGGATTTCTCTTCGTAAGACGTTCGGAGCGGCTAAGTAATGGTGGTAGTAGCCTATCACGAAGTTTCTGTACGTCGCGATTTTGGTACTATTTTTAGCCGGTAGGAAGTAAGCGGAGGAATTACGTCAGTAGGGTCCATATCGCCTCGACCAGTTGCGTCAGTATAGCACGCTAAAACTGTGATGACACGGTCGGCTACTGTGCTTTCAATTTTTTGGCAGAGGTTTATTTTGAAGGCTCAAATGTCTCTGAATCAGATGTGAACTATACGACCCTTTTTCAGAAATACAAGAACCTCTCTAAAATGATATAAATTTCCCTATCTTTCCTTCCCTGTCCAACTTTTTCCTTCATTCCTATCATAGCGATAGCGTCTTCGAAGTTTTTGAATGTCGGAAAGTTTTTTTTTGGTCATAGAATGGCTCTTTTGTGAAAGGTGGGGTCGTCTAATCTGTTGAAGTATGCATGAGATGAATGTAGTGCAGTGGCGAATGGCGTTGTTCTCCTGGATCGAATCCTGTGATCAGCTCCTGTATCAGATTTCAAAACATGGGTCATCCAAACCTTCCTTTTCTTCCATGTCTACCAGCTGGTACCACATTTCCGTCGTTGCACATTGGTTGGTCCCGTCAGTCTCAGGTCGACATAAGCCAAGTGCCCTTCCAAATGCCCCTATCTTGAATTAGGATCTCATGTCCGGCGCAACCTCAAAGAACAGATTGGTCTGATGGGCGTCATTTGATTAATTTACGTAGATTTGCATAGATTTATTTATTTTTATGCTAGTTTTTCCTGAAGATCTATTTACAGATCGTTGGATTCGTTAAGTCGAAGAAAAAGCCGGCTACGGCTGAAGATGACGTGAAATCAGCTGCTTCTGGTGATGATCCGGAACCATCGGAAGACGTGAACACCGCTAATGATTCATCGTCGTCAGATGATGTAAGCGCTGTGGAAGAGCCCACGGATGACATTCAGGCAGTGAAGGAGTTATCGTCATCAGACGATTTGAACACTTCGAAGGAATCAACTGAAAACGTCACCCGAAAGGATTCCCCAGTAAAGCCTATCAACTGCCCAACTAACTCGGAGATCATACTAATGAGACGACTTCTAGTAGTACTTGCGGCCTGCTTTTTCACTGCTACAGCGTTGACGTCATTCGGATTTACTTCATTCAAAGTCATACACAGTTTCTATGCGTTGATGATTACGGTGGAGGTGAGAACTGTAATTTTGTTCCTTCTGAAATGAATCGATCTGAACCCATATCAACTAGGATTCTGGTACATTTGTTCATCGTTTAGGGGCTCAACCTGCTTATCCGTGGCCTCTACGTCACATATCGTATAGCCTGGTGGCAAGCGTCTCGCACTTCTCCCATTCGAAACACTGAAGCCTTCTGTGATCGATTATACCGTGCTAACAGGCTGGCCGAATTGCTGGAACATAGCTTCTCAGCGATACAGTATGGATTGTATCTGGTAAGTTTAATCCTCGTCTAAGGTGAACTTGCTCATTGTCGAATGAAAAAAGGGAAGTCTGGCCATCAGTCCCAAACTGCAAGAGCGGCTGTATGCATCTATTTAACCAGGTCCACTCTAAAAAATCTAACCGAGATGATGACAAAGGTGTGGGCAGAAGGATTCGTTCCCTATGCTAAACTCCTGGTAAATTTCTGTCCATCTATAACTAGTAAAGTTACAGCGATTTGTAATAGGACAAGGAGTAGTGAGAGGAGGGAGGATGAATCTGATGTATAGTGTTCACTGTATTTACCCACACAACATCCGAGCGAGTCTAGCATCGGTTCGATGAATCCAAACTGGAAGACGGAGAATTCCCGATTTGGTGGGAAAAAGAGGGGAGGAAGGTGATCTCCATCTCAGATACCTTTCAGTGCGGTGCCTCCCAAGTTCACTTCTAACTGCGGTAGCACCAGTTGCTGTTCTTTTCCATCCGAAAGAGGCGTATATGCAGTTCATACTGTTACTGAATAGTAAAGCGAAACATGATCTCCGTCTGCAGGTGGTTGGTACAGTAATCAATGGCAAACTGATACCTCTAGTATTCGTGACTCGGCTCGCCCATCATCTTCTTCGTTTTACTAGCACTTTGTACGATCAAATTATGGGATGCAAACATCCAGATTTATTGATTGATTAGATCCCGATCGCCATTTTTATGTTTAAATTTTCACAATAATTTATCGCATGTCACCCAGTGAACATTAAATGTACGGTTTGCCTCGCAGGTCATTTTGTTTCTACTTTTTTTGTAACGAATTGTTCCACTTTTGTTAATCTCATTCTGTATCGCATGCTCTTAGCCTAATAATCTCATCAGATGTATACAGTTGGATGAGTAGGGGCTTAACATTCGATGTTCCTTTGCTTCGGGTCTCTTTCAACTGAAAATATGGTAAAATTGTGCTCTTTATATGGTCCCTCCTTTTTGTACCTCGTTACCGTTACCAATTCTTGCCCAAGACGTACTCTAATAACCTAGAAGTCGGTAGAGATCAACTCTATATCCAGCCCTACAGGACCTCGTCTGTGCCCATAGCACATTAATGGTACACCGTAGGTTTCCAGTTCCTCGACCATCTCCTAATTGTGGATACACCACTTCAGCAAGGTCCCTTTCAGCTTGCCTGATTCACCCTCTCACATTGAGGTCTAACCCTGTCTATACTGAAAGGCCGGGAGCAAACGGATAGGATCGGCTATCCTAACTCCTATCAGCTCGGGACAACATGTCTGTAAATTAAGAAATGGGGATCCCAGAGGAGTGATGTCCAAGGCCGGTGAAATATGCATTTGTTAATACTTTTGTTCCGCCTACCTGAGATGTAGGGAGTGTGGGGTTCCGAAAAGAATGGAAGTCGCCGTGGCTGTCTTTGAGGGGCATGACTAGATGATATGAGAATCCTCTGAAAAGCGTATGCTTGAGGTTCTGGCTTGGAACGGTGTGTTAGAGCTTTTCCTTTGAAAGAAAATTCTTTTTCATGCTGAATCCCAGGTCCAAACAGGATCTCCTGAGCTTCCAAGTTTCGATAAATGTACCAACCTCCGTCCACGATAAACTATCTAGACAGAGTGAACTATGTCCTGATTTCCAGTGAACCCAGCACTGACCTTTGGGCCATGAGGTCATAAGTGATGGTTTTTTGTATTCCCGGGTTTTTTCTACTGTGCGAAATTTTATAATTCTTTTTTCTGATCTCTTGGGATACCGTAACTCTTGTATCACTTTGCCGTTTTCATGGTATGCTTACTGTAGATTAGAAAAGCTTTATCAAAAGAGCAAAGTTTTGCTCATTTTCTTGACACAAAATTGAATAAAAATCATTATGCCCAGTTGAAGATCATCGACAAAAATAACACTTGATGAGTCATCATTATTAATATCTATGAAAAATAATGAACAGACTAGCATAACACCAAATATTGGCTACTGGCAGTTCAATGTAAGAAAAAGTGTACGACAAGATATGAGTACGGTACCAGCAGAACACTTTGAAATTCTCAACAAAACCCGCACATATCAATTAAGATACACTGTGTGAACGAGAAATCAATAAATAGGTGCCTAGGGATCAATCGATTATGATCTGTTCAACTGTACGGTACGGTAGCGAAGCGAGGACAGTTGCCCCCGATTGGCAAACTGTCCTATCTGTCGCTTATGCAGTCGAAATTCCAGTTGAACAGATCATTTCCAACAGTAATGCACATTTATCGAGCTTCTAGATGTTTCGTTCGATGGCTTCAGTGAGGATTCGGTCAAGTAGACGTCGCGAAGTACGTCGATGGCGTCGATGACGCGGTATAACCGACAACGGATGCGTTTTTGATGATGACGATGAAGGCGAGTAAGAATAAGCGGCAGCAGCTAACCACATTGGTACACGAATAGGATTGCCCACCATTTGAGGCAGAAGGAATCTATGAGAACGGCGTGAAATCGAGGAGGAGGATAGACTTCGTTTGACAGTAGCCGTACAGCATCGAGTACATTTAGCAGGATCAGTATAGATGGCACATTTGGCTCCACAACCACAATCGGCCAACGAGAGCGCCATTGTTGCAAGCAGTACACAGAGAGCAAAGGAGCTCATCTGAAAGGAAGGAGATTTAGTGGGAAAGAAGAAATAACGAAAAGGAGGAGCTTCACGGTCATAAAATACACGAAACGGATGCGATCAGTGATACAATCGGATTCGTCCGTCGGTGGGCGGAGCGATCGCGGATGTTGATCGCTCCGCCCATGCCAGCTTAGCAGTGATTGGTCAGAAATCATGTTATCGAGCACAGTTGGTCCAAAATTCAGGGATATCGCCAACTTCGTGATGAGTTGCTGAAGTTTTTTGAGTCAATTGGAGTTCACTGCGGTTGTCGGTACAGAAAGAACTGGAAAAGGAATGTTGTCCTTTCTGATTGCAGCAGACTGTGGAATGGAATGTTATCAAAAGTGGAGATGAGTGGGAGGTGAATGGCAAATTTCACGTGAACCCGCGAAGCACAGCGTCATGAAGGCTGCCCTCATGAATAATTCCCATTCACACTAGGCGATTTTATACGATTCTTACTTTGCACTGGTTTTGGTCACGCAACTTCTTTTGCAGACAGAAAAAAGGAATGACGTCAATACAGTTATCACTGATGAAAAGCTCTAATCCCCTCTGAAATATGCACTTTTCATAGGCTTCCTGAAATTTGATAAAATTGATGACTAACGTTCTTTCTACCAGTTAATCTCTGAAGAATGCGAAGGCTTTTTCTACCAAGAAATTCCTGACCGATGTCGTGGAAGATTCAGAAGTACTAGGCGGCACTGAGAACTAATATTCTCGAGAGTCGGAGAGAGTTGTGATAGTAGCTCAAAAGGGAATCGAAATTGTAAAAACCGCTATAAAGGTCGGTCTAGCAGCAACAATTGGTTATTAAGAGCGTTGCTGAGAAGGTTCGTCGAGCCCGAGACGAAACCGGTGGGCATGGCGCACACACGGGCAGCAATGGTTCTCCTTACTACTAGCTCTTCCACGATGACAATTTCCAGAAGTGACTATTAGTTGGAGAAAGCTTAAGAGCCTAATCCGACTACAATCCATAGCTCCCGTACCAGCCTTATTACTAATGCGAATTAATCATTTAAGGTATGACGCCATAGCAAACACTATAAAATCGAGGATTAGCAAATTTTGAAAGTGGGAGGACAAGCTAATCTGTGATGAGGGTGTAATAAATGACAGAGGCTCAGGAGAAATGATGCGTTGGAGTTGATCTTCATGGAGAACCGGAGCTCAGCTCTATTTGAAAAGTAGCGGAGCTCTTTCCTACACCTACAGCTCTGCCTCGAGAAAATCTTTTCCGATTATTAATTACAACTAAGTATGGTTGACTATTGCCGACTATTAATCACATCTAAGGCTTCGTTTGTTCTGATTTGCTCACTTATTTACTTATTTATTTATTGAACTTTCTTGAATCTCTGCAGACTGGAGAAAGCAAAGAACACAACGGTATTTATTTAGGTTCAGTAGAGCTCCCATGAATCCAAGAAAAGCCACTTTATGACTTCGGAGGACAGACGAATCTAAACAATGAGAGAAACTGTTGTAAGTAGGATTTAGCAATAAACGCCATTGTCTAGGGAGAACCCGTCAAGCAATCAGTAATTGAGATCATTCCAGTTTGTAGAAGAAGAACTTTACAATGCCTAAAAAATGTTTTGAATGAAAGTGAAATTGGGGCATCTTCCGGTGCTTCCCGCTTTGGAGAATAGTTGATGACACGACTAACGTTTGGTCCCGTATCGCTATTTGAGCAATCATTATCAGTTCTGAAGTGGGCGGAGCTTGGATAGGTTTTTTTTTTCTTCGAGGAGTTTGCAAACATTTTTGAAAGTAGAGAAAAATTGCACCGAGCAGAAGAGCTGCTTCTAAGCGCGAATCCTGTATTCATAGTAAACCAAGTTGCTCCCAAATTGGACGTAGGGAGAGAGTAAAGGTCATTGTTTTTGTTGACCTAAGTTACCTAACCCTTATGGTAAAGGAGGAAGCTCAAATCCCTCAGGTTCCCGTTTTTTGTAACAAAATTAAAGTGGCTATAACCTTCGAAAAACNGGGGGGGGGGGGGGGGGGGGGGGGGGGGGGGGGGGGGGGGGGGGCATGGGTGCTTGCTATGGGAGAAGCGGCATATAGACCTTTATAAGCGCCCACCTCAATTACTTGATTACTTCTTAACACAGATTTCTAGGAGCAGCTGAATAGAATCCGTAAGGCGTGAAGGACATGGAGAGGCCCCAGTTTTGGGCAGAGCAGAGGTTGCACCATCGCATTTGCACCCGAACTTCGAGTAGACGATGTTGAAATTGTCTTAGGCTCTGCGAATGGTATAAGAAAAAATAGTGAGCTGGTAGAAATCGGCGCCGAATATTCGCCTTACTATAGATAATAGAATGCGTCAATTCCCGTAGCAATAGAGATAACAGGGGTTACGCAGTTGTCACACAGATACGGTAGGTTATTTATAGAAAATCGCATTCGTGTAGGCGCGCCCCCAAATTCAAAGCTTTTTATGGGTCCGTATGAAAAACAACTGAACGACTGTCTTACATGGGTAGAGGTTTGGCTGAGTCAGAGTCCTTGCAAGGTAAAGAAAAATGGTCCCCGGCCGGCAGGTGATTACTGACCCCGCATTATAGTCCTACCTATGGTCCTACTTCGTAATAGGAGCCACCAAAAGGGCAATAGGGAAGGATGTAGTTGTATGAAGCTTTGTTTTAGTAAAAGTTGCAGAAGGAGAAGCAGTAGTGAACAATATCGTATGGTGAGCCATTAAGCAATTGAATTTAACATTGAGAAAAATGGCTCAAAGACGAGACTCCGCCTCCCACCCCATCTTCCACAATCCTTTCGTCTCCTCCCCTTGACACCTCCCAAGCATCAGAAAACTGATTTGCATTTTAGCTATTACTAAAAGTCAAGCCGATTAGATGAAAGATTGTGTTTTCGAGCAATGGAACATCATCGTAATCTTTTGTATACTAACCTTTAGCGAGTGAATCAGATCAATGATTGAACCCGAAATTTTCTTATCAACGAGGTATGGGGAGCATACTGATTGGGGATTACTGATTAAGTATCCCGCAGACTACCAGAAACTGGTAGAATGGGCGACAAGTGTGGGTTTTGTTATGGGTACTGATGATGGGTTACTGCACTCTAGTGGCAAGTAGCGCACAAAAAGTCAAAACTGAGTTTTATGGAGAGGTGGTTAGAAGTTCAAGAAGAAGAAGAAGCGGGTAGAGGGTTCGGAAGACATGGTGGGCCTCAACGGGTACAGTGGCTCTGAGGCATGGGTGAGGAGATAGCTCATTCCGGCTCAATCCCTCAGTAATGAGGTATTCACGGATGATCCCATTAAGCTCCTCCTGCGGCAGGCCGCACAGTACTGATCTCTTCGAGTAGTAGGTTGCCTTCACGCTTTATAAGCGCCTAACTCAAGTTAGCATCTCCAGTTCGAGCGCTATGAATCCTAAAATCCCAGGATTACTTGGGAAGCTTTGAGCTGTGCCTTTTCAGCTATGTCGTGAAGAGATCTACTGAGCTTTTCTTACCTAAGGGCAGAACTAAGTTGGGAATCCCGCGATATCACAGTTCTGTGAAATCTCCAGATCATCGTGATCAATTCTACTTCTAAACGCTTAAACAGAGTCTTCTAGGATGATTGAGGATGGGGAAGAACTTCCAAGGTAAGTTGTGGGCTCCCAATGTACAGGAGAGTCTCTGACACGAGAATGAGGGCTATCTTCCCGGATAAGGTTTTCCAGTGCTCGCCTCTGAAAGGTGCTGCCCATTTCTTCCTCGTGTTGGAGGGATAGAGTTGTTTGGTACAAAGTAACAGCTAAACAGCCCTGTTACTCCATGCGTAGGAGTATGATGACTGACCTCTCAGAAATTCAGTCGCGTGTGAATTATGTCAAGAAGAACCATGGTGTAGAATAACTGTTTTTCAATGATTGTTGACTACTATACCTTTCACCGTCTGGGTGCAGTGGTGGGCGAGATATACGAGACTATCCAAGGGGTTATGGGACATTTTTTCGGGGTTTCCGGTTTTCTTCGTCCACAGATGATCACATAAATTGTTCCCAAAGTTGCATGCAATCCGACGTCCTCCTTCGTCCTCCCTCCTATCCCCTCCATGCGTACAGGGAGATAATCACAGGAGAGGGATTGGAAGGAGCAGTGGGTTGCGGGTAAGAGAGGTGAGTGACATCTCAAACACCAAATTAACCCAGATTATCCAATACCACCCTCGTGGACGATCCCTCTTACATCAGAACTACCCTGGCACAATTTGGCGACACAAAAGCTTTGCCCATGCTGTGACCACCATCTCCCAGACAAGTTGGTTTGCTAGCTTCAGACATGCTGAAAAAATGATAATATGGGTCTCGAACCCCGAAGTTTGTGTTCTTATCACTTATTTCGTGTAATCCCATTGTAATCTATGGCGAAGACCACGTGGCCGTAATCGTTGCATGCTTGCTGATGAAATCTTTAATAAACGAACATAATCTGATGCAACGTATCGACTGAATACGGCTTGCCTGCTTCATCGAAGGCAGTGGTTCCGATGGCTTGTGGGTAGACCGTTGCACCTCTGTCCTTATTGTACTCGAACATTCGCACTCAGAAAAGATGATCAGATGGGAAGTGCCTCGAGAGAGCGGCGAATAAACAGAAAAGTTCAATGAATGTCCGCTATCAAAACGTGGAGGCAGCGGCGTGTGAGATCTTAGCAAAGGATGAAATTCGTAGACGAGTTTGTCAGTTTTGGGACGAAGTATCAGGGAATCTGGTCGAACTTTGCTTATTAAAGTTTTCTTGCATATTCAGCTCACATCCCCTACCGGTATCCCGCTGAGCGCCTTCTCATTACTCACTTTGTCGGGTTGCTCGCCAGTTCGACCTATAAATCGAGTGAGCGGTCCTTCTGAGCTCCGTCATCTAGTGAAAGAATGGACGGGTTTCCTGCCGCTTCCGAAGATAGCTTCCCTGTTTTCTTCGTACACTTTCAAGCGATAGAGGGCCACATTGATTTCAAGTATATGTGACAATTTTTACACAGAAACCAATGTGGTTTTAATCACCTATGTGGTTCGTCAATAGGATACACCAATAAAAATACAGGGATATAAATATACTTCCCCTCCAGTATTAAGTTTGGTAGGAAGACGGGATTTGTCAGTGGGTAAGACTTAAGTGTGGGGTTGAAATATCCATTCTTTTTGCAATTTGTTTCCTATTTCGATTTCTAGAAAGTAAAGAGACTTTGGTTGGCTACTATGAATAATGGGCACCAACTAACCAAAGTGATGGTCCGTTAGGGTAATCTTGATCTTCATTGCCTCGGGTGGTTAAAGACCCCAGTTGAGGAAGGTGAGGGGTGAAGGGAGTGTTGGCAGGGGTAGCAAATCAATCCATATGGTTTGTGGATACCTTGAGTGCGTAGGTGGGGTCTATTAGATGATAGCGATTCCCCACAGGTGGCTTGTTTTCGTATAATCAAGAACCAGGATACTGAATAGGAATCAAATCTTTGTAGAGAAACACTGGGAAGTTCTAAGAGGTCATCAGCAAGGACTTTGGATATCTAAAGCATCAATGAGCAGTGTGACCTTTTTCGCATGCAGAAGATACCCAGAGATGATCTACTCTAATCTACTTCAAGTTTACGGCCGGAAACCACCTTCATCAATATCATAACTAATGTGAAAGCATTTTCTTAGTTTTTTCCATTTAGCAACAGAATTTTCTAGAACCGTATTACTGTACCTTACCATTTTATCAGCACCGTTAGTTCATTGTTGTCCTTTGCCCATTTTTTTCTCAAGACTATCTTAATGTCGGTCATTAACTACGAACACTTCCCTGTTGGGGAATTTTATTACGTTTTTCTCCTCTACAGAGCACTTATGTGGGGGGAAAGGTTAGAAGAGGATGAAAAAAGAAATTCGTTCGATGGTGTATGACTAATGCAGGTGTTCAGAATTCAAGGTTCGAGGCCGAGGATGGTTTTCAGATTTTTCATTTTAGTAATAAAAAGTCATTGATTTTTTCCAAAACTGAAGAGCTCTGCTGCGCTATACCTGGTATCAAGCGAGCGCGAAGCGGTTGGCAGGAAAAAGCGATCTCCGGTGGGGACCTTCGTAGAAAATTCGACTTTTCCAACTATTTGATGTATTTATGCTAATCTAACCGCTCTGAAAACATAGCAGGGAGCGGAATGACAGAAACAAAAATTTTTCAAATTCAAAATATTTGTAATTTATCATTTGGAACCGTTCAATGGAACCCAAGACCTCTTCCCCAAAGTGGCTCCTGTTGTAGTTGGGACCATCGAACTAACAAGAGGACGGCATAAATAGAGATACAAACAACCATATTACTACTCCTCTTTAGCTCAGCGGCTATAGGCGGCAAATCAAAGATACGACAACATTGTGAGATCGGATCTCTTAGACAAGGAGTAACAGTGACTAGCAGTAAGCATAGGTTTGGATCAATGTTCAAGAAGTCTGTGCGCTCTTACTGAACGGGGCATCGGTATTTGGACGGGAGCAGTACAGGAGCAGCCATGTTGGGGTTGAGTGGTGTTCTGGGACCACTCCAGCTGATAAATTTGACTTGTATTGCCTTATACGCAATCAAGACAGCTTTATATGATCTTACTGGCGACTGCTATTTAGTCATTTGATACGTGAGTATTGTTGAATTATACATTTTGAGGGAGTGATAATAACAACAAGGGCGTTGTCAAGGTAGATAACAACATTTAGATCAGTTTTTCTCATGTTTTGTTTTCGCATCCATGATATTGACACAACTTCTAACAAAACTGGTGGTCTTTGACCTTCTGAATGCAATACCTGATTAGCGTTCTCCAGAAACCTCCAGTCCAACTGTCGATGGATCTCGACATTGTCTTTCCAGTCCATACTTAACCAGTAAGCCCTCTTGATCCCTCCTAGATTTAATTTTTCCGAGCGGAAGGAAGTTTTGAAGTCAGAATGTCTTCCCGTCAGAGGAAAAATGTCTCTGGCAGACCGAGTGGTTGACGTACTGTCTTACTTGATAGTTTAAAAAATGGCTGGACAAGTTGTATGGACGTCCACACATTGAACTTTACAATTTTCGAACCTTCAAATCTGCGGTCATACTCGACGACAACCGGAAGACGCGCGATTCGGGAAACACAAAAATAGTGTTTTCACAGCGGAGACGCAGAGTAGCTACAGAAGGGTAGAATTGTACAGAGCGAGCCACGTTACGACCAACATATCCATATTAATGGGGCAACTCTTCAATCTGCCGGGGTGTCGATCAGGGAGGGGGAAGGGTCAGAAAAAAGAAGTGGGATCGTCGTTGAACTAATCAGCGTTTCCGCCCGCATTTCTCCAGAATAGACAGCCCAGATTAATTAATTCCAATGACGCGATGTTTGGAATGCTATTCTGGGTCGTTGATTCAACATGACCTGGAATGTATTCTCGCTGAAGGTCTCAGTGTTTACATTGGTGGCTGAGGGTATTCCGGCGGTACAACTTCCGGGAACGATAACGTTTGAAGCAATTCTGTGACAGAGACGTACCAAATGATGATAAGACGGCTGCAATGTCATCAATTGGATTAATCCGATCTGATTATTAACCACAACCGCCCGAATGACGTCTTTGCCTAAAGCGGGTCAGATAGATTGTTCTGTTGCCTTGGATGGTGTTTGTGTACGGGTTTATATGTATTCCATGACAGTGACGATCTGTTCTGCTCAGAGATCGTAAATTTCTAGCTGAAGTTAAGCTATATATGCTAATACTCTAAAGATTACAAGATGTACAGATTAACTATGCCTGTGATTAACTATGCTATGGAAATGAACAAATACTTCAGATCAAAATTGGTTTGACATTTCTGAAAATGCGGAGGAGTAATACGGCGAAATGCCAGCATAGCATGCACGGTCCAGGGTCCGATTAGTGAATCTCAATAACAGAAGTACAGCCAAGCCCTCGAGCTCGTTGCTGGCCCTTCATGCAATCGTGCGAATCGATGCTTTGGCCTCTACAATTGTGGTGAAAGTCCAAAGCGTCAGCACACCTTACCCGGCAATTCCAGTATCAATGAACCTACCGTCAAAGTAAGTCGAGAAGCTTCAGCTCCAGCTCTTGCTTGGGTCGCAACCACTGGTTGGCTCGAAGTGGTTTGGCCAAACGGCATATAATCCTTAACGGAGGCTGCAATAAGGTTCAGAAATTATCAGCCGGGATCACGAATTATGAAAGTTTGCCGGAGAACAGGTAACTAAGCACAGCCCCAGATTTATTCCAGTTTTACTGTCCTCATCTTGACCGATAGGGGAGATGTTCACAGCACACGAATTTTTTGAATCAAACAATTCGGCGTTCCTCCGCTTACGACTTGCCGACCTTTTGCTATGCTGATGTTCGTAGAAGGAAACGATAATCAGCAGAGCTTGTTCTGGCAAGATCTGCGGCGTTACTTACTATGAAAACATTTGAAACATGAAGAAGTCATCTGAAGCTTCCCTACAGTTTTCCCTTTTTGAGTTATTATAACGATTGAATTTTTTCAAATGTATGGAAAGTGCATGCTTTTTCGGAATTCCCTACTAATGCTTCATGCTGTCCCGTCGAACAACATAGAGAAAGCTGTTCTCTATCGGCTAACCGCTCTCATTTGGATGCGGAACAGCCAGTAAGGGATGATCTGGCATTGATTCATATCCGAATAACGTCATTTCTAAGTCAACTCTCTAGCAGATCGGCTCAAGACTTTTCTAAGAACTTGCTATCATCCAATCATCTCCATTCCATGGATCAGTGAGCTAGCTACTAACAAATAGCAAAGGTTCGGTAGGGGACGGTCAGCTGAGAGAAACAATTCTAAATCAATTGGATGAGTTATATGGCTCGTGAGAAGGCTTACGGGCTTACGGGCTTTACATAAGTACTGTACACATTTTCAATTCCATAATGTTGATTACACTTCTAAAATGAAAATAAAATAAAAAAGCGCGACAAATCTGCGGATACCAACGGATTAGGAATTTCACTATCTCTGATTGTTATGAATGTGTATGTCTGCGATGTAGAAAAACAATTTCGAAAGAATTTTTTTAATCTGATGAATCTGAGTCCGAATAACATTTCCAAAGGAATTGATAGTCTTATGATTCTGACTTCCCGACTTCTACTATATGTAATTGGTTAGGTCTGTTTTCGCACGTGATGCTAGACCGGCCTTCGAAAACAGCTCGTTTTATCTTTAATACCATAATGCAAAAGATCTCTGCCGTTAAAAAATAATCTTTGTTATGGGCACCAGATGAAATACTGCTGCAAGGGATGATCTTTTGACAGGGCTCAGAAATGTCTCCTCGGCCAGCCACGAATATGTACCTTGATGCAGGACGACTTCCATGGTGGGGGGAAATGTGAGAAATTATGGTACTGAAGTTTCCTTTGCTTCGTACCCACTGGTCAGCCGTCTCTTCTTACCATTGAAAACCTGAAGAAGTACAACCCACTGAAGGGAGAGGCCGCTGGAGGAGATGTTTGCAAGATACTTTTCAGAGCAGCACCACTGGAATGCTACCCACGATGCCCAGTTTTTCTGAAAAAGGAAGGATAACTAGCCATTCAATAGGTCTATTCACCATCATCCCTTTGCCTTCACTCCAAAAGTGGAGAAGGACTGAGGAAAGAAACGATTCGATATGAATTGAACGACTGTGATCTCAAAAGTTCTGAACCATCGGGTGAGCCGGCTCTGCTCTGCTACGACTGAGCTCCTCTCCAGGTTACGAGGGATTCTCCTGACCATATCCTAGACAAACTAATTATTAGCGTTTTGAAAATCGTGAGCTGAACCGCCTGTGGGGTCAACCAGACAATCCCGTCCAAACAGCAAGCGACGCCCTGTCTGTTGCAGTTGATGCTTTGAGAGTTTCATTCATAGTAATTACACGGATGAAGCACGCGCAAGATTTTTCTTGGCAGGAAACGGAATGAAAGCTCTTTCAGTAGGTAGAAGAAGGAGTGTGTCAGATACTTTTAGGATCTGATCCCATGCGCATTCCTTTAACGTCACTGGGTCTAATTTTCAAAGTCAAAGTGGACTACATTAAGCGGCATTGGGGCATCTGATGGGTTAGTCTGGGTGGGCGTCATTTCTAGAGCTTCTTTTTCCGGCTCATGGGCGATATGTGGTTTAAGTATTGAATTTCACGCTTTTTTAGGCTTTCAACACGTCATTATCCAGTGATATTCAATCGCATACTCGGAAGTGAAATCAAAGTGGCCCGAAGCAGGCATCGCGAATATCATCACTCGAAGCTCTAATCCACGAATCCTGAAATGAAATAGAGATTGACTGAAAAGGGAGGGATTCAAGGGTGACCCATAGGAAACACAACGTTCAGAAAATCGAGGAAGAAAGTTCATGGAAATAACGTATCCTGTCTTGGGATGCATCAAAACATTTCACATCTGCGTTTAATCGAGCGATATTTCAAAGTATGAGGGTGCATGTGGTTGATGTAATGACTAGCCGAGTTAACCTGTATCAGTGCCATCCAGTATCTGCAGCTTTTCATACCCCTGCAAACATTCTCGTGCCGGCGGAACTAACTAAGAACGTATGGGAGGTTTGGGTAACCTGGAGTCGACAACGGATTCGATTCTTTGGCCTGCGGTAGTGACTCCACCTGGCTTCACTTCATCTCGGACTTCATGTCGGACCATGGCTCACATGGAATGCTTGAGGTTTCTACTATGAGAAAAGCCGTTGCATGGCCCATGCTATGAAGGATAGTCTACTGTCAAGCTTTGTATTTCCTATTCTCTGAAGGTTGTTAAAAGAAAGAGTCGGCAGTTTCCCGCTATCTTATGATGTATGGTAATGCCTGTATTACCAACAATTCAACAAACAAAATGGGAGGTTATTCAATTGTTTCGAGTGAAATACAAACATGTAGAAGTTGTATCTAACTATAAACCAAATGACTACGGAATTCAGTGTTTTGCGAAACAATGTAAACAAAGTTGTTTTGCAGACGTCCATTCAGCTTAGAGTCATCCGTAACTCTGTGAAAATCAAACTTATGAAAATACAAATTACTTTAATAAACAGCTCGGATTGTTCATTAGAGTGATTTGTAACTGGAGTGGGCTTGGTTGATCAACCTTATCCACCATTTTCCTACTAAGCAATTCCAACTGCCTTTTTTTCGAACACCCGTCACGCCAAAACGTTCAGTGTAGCAGCACAGAGAAGATCCGGAAGATCTTCAGAACAGAAGCATGCCATTTTTAAGATTTTGATCGCTGTTTACTTTCAGCTGTGACTTTCGCCTACGTTCCTGAAAATTATCCATTCCAATAAAAGTAGAAACGCCTTAGTCTGAATTTTCGAAGTTTGAACTAGGAACCATCCTATAATTCAGTTTACGATATCTAAGGAAATCTATTGAAATAGACGTATACATACGTATACGGACGTATTGATTGGTTTGATCGGAAACATTGGAAAAGAATTCAATCAGAAGCTCTCGAAATAGAGCAAATGAGATGGATCAAAACATGGATTTCCCGCGTCATGCAAATGGCAAATTTCCCGAAATGAATGGGAGATTTCATTTAGAATGTAAACAAGGCCAATCGTATTCTAAGAATAGGATATGACTAGGAGAAGATATACTGCTTGATCGGATCGCCGGCCATAAATATGTCGCAGAGAAAAGCTCCTCGTGACGCCATTATGAAAACAAGTTTGACAAATCCTTATTTCTTAATTACGGCATTCCTAATAGTAATGGAATATCTATCTCCTCTCGAAGCGCTCTGAATGACGAGAATCCAAGGAAAATCCATGAAAGCGATACGGAAATATTGACCGGAGTTCGCTCGGAATCCGATACAGTCGACACACTCTCACGAAATGTGGGGCTGTCTTGCTGCTGTTAAGCTGACTGAACAATCTTGGATCAGGTCATCGAGAATGGAACCCTTTCTGCAAGCAAGTATAGCTTGGTTTCACTTTATCTGGTAAAAAGCTTCAATGCCATCTCTCTACCATTGGTAGGGCTCCAGATATTGACAAAACGAATAATTCAGGACATATTTGTGCCTTTTTTTATAGACATCCCTTTTCCACCATCCCCCTCCCCCCTCCAGCTACTTCCATTCACAGTTTTAGAAATGTAGACTGCTTCAAATTGCTGGAGGTAACACTTCTACGGCCATTGTCCCGAAGTGACCATACAAAGCGACCTGGAAGGACAGGGCTCTACCCGCTGCTGGGCAAGAATGCGTGAGCTTTGACTAGTGTGAAGATTTGCTGGAATTGATCATCGCTACTGTTCTCTGAGGTATTTTAAGTAAAATCTTACACACATCTATGCAATCACACATCCTCACCCTAGGCCACCAGCCATTCCGTCTCACCTGGGCCATCCAAAGCCAGATCGGTGTGGGATGAAAAATCTATGACTTGCACGTGGGCTTGACCGTGTATTACCTCACTGCTCAGTGCAAGGATCCAGGAGAAGCCGATTACCGGCAAGATCTTCAAACTTTACTTGACATCCTCCCTGTTAGTCTAAAATGTTCCGTAACCTATGTGAACGTGAGAAATCGCCAATCGACCGCTTTATTCTCGTTCTTTTCGACAGCAAAGTGCAATAGCCCGTCTATTTCTAGATGTCTATCACTGGATTTTATGTACGAAAACAACAACATTAAGAATTGACGAGAAGCCATAATGGAATAGAATGTGTTACTGATAAATAACGAATTGGAGGGTACAGTCTTATGGATTACGCCATTTTACATTTAGTTCCTACTTTCAGAAGTTCAGTGGTGTGGAAGTTATTGAGGCCGAAGTCTTCACAGTACAAAATCCAAATTAGCTCACGTCAACAAAGTTATCTACTTCTTAAAGGCGGTGGTGTCAATAAGGTTAGCCTGAATGGCGATAATTTTGGGTAAGTTTCATCCAAACCATTCTGAAATCCTCAAAGTAAGTCGAATCCGGGCAAGTTCTATTGCATTTATCACTACTGGATACTTTAACCATGGTCATTTACAGGCTGAGGTGGTATAGAGGCAAGTGGTACCCACTATCATGCGCGTAGTGCGGGGAAGATCAATCCTCCCACAGATACCTACCCCCCCCCCCCTCACCCCTCTCTGTCCCTATACTACCGAGCCTTTCATCCGTCCGGGGTCAATCAGTGGGTACCGGAGTTATCTGAGAATAGAAACACGAACTCGTACCTACTTTGGGCAGCCACTGCAAGTCATTGTATGGGCCACATACGCATTCAGAATGCCACTACGATTCTGAGAGGGAGTCGGATGCGAGGCGCACCCAAAAATAGGGCTGATTATATCATCAGGCAAAAGCAAAGACGTGGTGTAATTTACATCCACAAAAATCATTAGATCGCTTCCTCTCCGGGCCAAAGAGAAGCTGAATCTCTACAGGTTCGGCGATTCCACACCGTATGGAGGTATTCACCTTGCCTTATCTAACCTTCTGCCTAGGCCAGACACACAACCACTTGCCTCTACGACGCCGAAGTTGAAGATGAAAAAGAATATGCTATGTAGCATAATTGAAGTGCCTTTCCAACGAAAAACCAACCTTTTAACGGATTTCTAAGTCAAATGTGACATGTGTATATGGTATGTATGTGCGAAAAATTGAATTTCCTAGCTTTTGTACGGATAGCTACTGTTCAAAGATTGACATAGGCTTGACTGGGAACTTTTAAGTTTCGTAAACGGATTGGACGATTAAATGGGGATTACACGTGATGGACACGGAAGTGGATTATCGAACAAGGTTGTATGGGCATTGGTCCTATCACACAAGTCTGATACATACTGAACGGTTGGAAAAAGATAAAAAATCCAAGTGGTTTTAGCGAGAATGGCTCGGGCTGGTATCACTTTTTTATATTTTCCTTATTGAGGTTGGATTCCATCCGTACTCATAAACAATTCATTTGAACTCTGAACTAGACGTTGAAAGCTTACATAACGGAAAAACATTTGAAGAAAGGCTAGAATCGAGTCAGAAGGGTGGCGAGGTATTATTCTTATCATCCAGACCTGATAAAGTTTTTACTGAGGGTTTCCCCAATAGCGCCTAGCAGACAGTCGGTCTATCACGCCATAGGTCGCGACAAATTTCGTCGCTATAGGGTTTAAAATTTGTGTTGATAAGGGTTTTCGGTGAAACTAACAGGTCAAAAGGTCCTCTCGCATCGGAATGCGTGGGGTTGTACTCGGCACCGATATCGCTACAGTACGATAATAAAATTACTCCATAAACTTCGCCAAGGCAGTCATACAGATAACCCGGAGAGGTACGAAGAACAAAATAGAAGTGATAAAGGTAACCCCCGCTCAAAGGGTGATGAAAGTTCGAAATTGCTTGACAACACAGTGCATGCGAAGAGGACATCTGCATGTGAATGGGAGGAGTTTCTCGAATTATTAACTAAACCTCAAGGTTTAGTTAATAATTCGAGAAAAAGGAACTTTAAGGTTTAGTCTGGAGCTCCATCTCATGCGACTGAAAACTTCCTTTCATCCCACATTCCGAATGCCTGTAACGAATCTTCGTTTCTGTATGAAAGTGTGTGTCCAGAATAGTGAAAAAATGTGGCGAATAAAAAGCGAAAATCAGCACATTCAGAGAGATATAGGGCCTCAAAAAAGTAGTAAAATCAAGGGTTCAAGAATGAAGAAAATATGTGCAATTTATTTCCATGTCGTTCCAGTTGATCGGAAATTTCGTTTTTCATCCAACATCGACGGGATCTTCCCGCGATTCGGGTCAAGTGTTTCTGCAAACAGCCTTTTTTGCCTGAGCAGCCCAGGATCATATGAAGGAGAGTATTAAGATAAAATTGTATGAAAGTATTTGGACGAGTTATCCATATATGTGTGCAACTGCGTACAGCGTACAATAAGCTGCCTGCATACAGTGGGGGCCGGGGGACGGTCAAGACGTGCGTCCGAGGGTGCGCGCGGCAAACGGCGCGGCGAAACCCATATCTATTCTGACGACTTTAGCGCCTATTATTTGGGCCCAATTTCGAAGTCCAGTAGAATAGTAGGATCAGCTGACCTTAATAATCTACCTTACTTCAGATTTGGGCTCCACAGATAGGCGCCGGAGTCGTCCAAATTCACCACGAACTTCGCCGCGC